>JBBPUK010000024.1:50696-74936 GCA_038094635.1 Tylopilus cervinicoccineus | reverse complement strand
CTGGGACAATCACCCACGGCATGTGGTCAAGTGCTGCCACACGCCGTTACGTGGAAAACGTTGTTGCCGAAGGCAACCCAGACCGAGTTATCGCGTGAGTTATCCTGTTATTTTAGTTGAGTCCACACTTCACGTTCTTGTAGATATGATGTTTCGTTTGTCGGCATGGTGCTCCCTGGGGATGAGTTGATAGTCAAGATACGTCATATCGGCATGCGCGATGGTAACATGGTCGTTCAAGTCGAAACGCTCAATCAGCGAGACGAAAAGGTTCTTGAGGGCACGGCAGAAGTCGCGCAGGCTACCACAGTATACGTCTTCACTGGCCAAGGATCTCAAGAACCTAGTATGGGTATGGATCTATACAATACCTCTCCTGCCGCTCGTGCTGTTTGGGACGGTGCCGATGCCCATCTTCTGGCAGTTTACGGGTTTTCAATCATTGAGATTGTCAAGGATAATCCGAAGGAGAAGACCATTCACTTTGGTGGCATCAAGGGTCAGGCAATTCGCCAGCGTTACATGGATATGACCTACGATACAATGGACAAGGATGGAAATGTCAAAACGCTCCCTCTCTTTGCCGATATCGATGTGCGCACCCCCAAGTACACCTTCAGCCATCCCAATGGCCTGCTTTACGCCACGCAGTTTGCTCAAATCGCTTTGGTCGTGACCGAAAAGGCTGCATTTGAAGACATGCGCGCCAAAGGCTTTGTACAGAAAGATTGCGCCTTTGCCGGTCACTCACTCGGAGAGTACTCCGCACTCGCCTCCATCGCTGATGTCCTTCATATCTCCGCACTCGTTGATGTTGTGTTCTACCGTGGCATTACTATGCAGCGCGCAGTTGAGCGCGACGCCCATAACCGCTCCAATTACGCCATGTGTGCTGTGAATCCAAGCCGCATCTCGAAGACCTTTACAGACGCCGCGTTGCGTGAGGTTGTCGACACCATTTCTACCCGTACAGGGACCCTCCTTGAAATCGTTAACTACAACGTTGAGGTAGGTTCCCGACTAGAACCCGCGAGCGTCCATTTATTGAATGGTTTCAGGGCCAACAATATGTGTGCGCAGGAGAATTGGTTGCGCTGCAGGCGATGACGAATGTCTTGAATTATTTAAAAATCCAGAAGATTGACATTGCAAAGGTGCGAATCATCTCTCGAGGCTGTACAAAAAGATGATCTACATCATTTGGTGTAGCTCACTGAGACTTTTACGGTGGAAAAGGTGAAAGAGATGTTGAGCGAGATTGTTTCGGAATCGTTCGAGCGTGCCAAAGAGCTACAAGAATCTGAAGGGTACATCAAACTTGACCGTGGTTTCGCAACGATTCCTCTCCCTGGTATCGACGTACCTTTCCACTCGAGGTATCTTTGGGCAGGTGTTATGCCTTTCAGGGCTTGTGAGTTTACCTACTTTACTTGCGCTATACAACGCTGAAGGTACCTTCGTCAGATTTGTCCAAAAAGATCAATCCCTCCCTGCTCAACCCCGACATGTTGGTAGGAAAATACATTCCGAACTTGGTTGCCAAACCGTTCGCCGTCACTAAGGAATACGCGCAGCTAATTTATGACCAAACATCTTCTCCTCGCCTCGACAAAGTGCTCAAAAAATGGGACCAGGAAAGCTGGGCATCTCCTGAACAACGTCAGAAGTTGGCGTACACCATCCTTGTGGAATTGCTATCGTATCAATTCGCTTCGCCGGTCCGTTGGATTGAAACACAGGATCTATTGTTTACGCAATATCGGTTCGAACGCTTGATCGAACTTGGTCCGTCACCCACATTGACCGGCATGGCGACGCGGACATTGAAAGCCAAGTATGAAGCTCAGGACGATGCTATTAGTCGCAAACGAGCCATTCTTTGTCATGCTAAGAATGCTCGCGAGATTTACTATCTCTTCGAGGATGCAGCTCTACCTGCTACCACGCCTGTCGAGGCTGAACCCACAGTTGTCGTTCCCTCTGTACCCATTCCTACTCCAACACCTGCTGTTGTAATTGCTCCGACGGAGACTGCGACTGCCATTGAAGATGTACCTCTGAAAGCTGCTGACGTCCTCCTATACATCATCGCTCAGAAATTGAAGAAGAGGATCGAGGAAGTTCCGTTAACGAAGTCGATTAAGGACCTTGTTGGCGGAAAGTCTACTCTGCAGAATGAGATCTTGGGTGATCTCCAACTCGAGTTTACGTCTGCTCCTGAGAAAGGCGAAGAACTCCCGCTTGAAGAACTTGGTTCTGCTTTAGGTGCCGGTCATTCTGGAACTCTCGGCAAGTACACGTCTGGCCTCGTCTCGCGCCTTATCGGAGGGAAGATGCCCGGTGGGTTCAACGCTTCCGCAATCAAAGGCTACTTGTCGAAGAGATGGGGTTTGGGCTCTTCGCGTGCTGATGGGGTTCTTCTGTTGGGTACTACTATGGAGCCCGCCAAGCGTCTATCATCTGAAACCGAGGGCAAGGCGTGGCTGGACACCGTCGTTGGAGCATACGCTCAGCGCACTGGCATCACGTTGTCTAACGGAGGGGCTGGTGGGGCTGGTACTGGTGGGGCAGGAGGCACCACGATCAATAGTGAGGAATTCTTGAAGTTCAAAGCCGAACAAGATCGCTTTGCTGCTCAACACATTGAACTCTACATGCGCTATCTCAACCGCGATTCTCGTGCTGGTGAGATCGCTCATGACAAAGAAAAGGCTACATCTGCACAACTCCAAGCCCGACTTGATGCGGTCGCACGAGAGCATGGTGACATATACATCGATGGGATACAGCCTGTCTTTGATCCATTGAAGGCCCGCCACTTTGACTCCTCTTGGAACTGGGTTCGTCAAGACGCATTGCTCATGTACTACGATATTATCCACGGCCGTCTTACAACTGTGGACCGAGAGCTCACTGCCCGTTGCATCGCCCTTCTCAACAGGGCCGACCCTGAGCTCTTGATCTACATGCAATATCATATTGACCGATGCAACCCGAGTAAAGGTGACACATATGCGCTTGCGAAGCAATTCGGTCAGCAGCTTATTGATAACACGAGAGAGGTCCTGGGACAATCGCCTGTTTACAAAGATGGTGAGTGAGCAGGCGAGCATTTCCACGTAATTAAATCTCTTCCGCAGTGACATTCCCTACTGCTCCCCACACTGAGGTCACGGCGAAAGGCGACATCGTTTACACCGAGGTCGTTCGCGAAAATGTTCGCAAATTGGAGGCGTACGTCGAAGAAATGGCTAGTGGCGATACTATCTCCACTGTCAATATCCAGAAGGTTCAAGAGGATGTTCTCAAGCTATGGACTGTTGTGAAATCGCAACCTGGAATCAGTCAGGATCAGAAGAACCGCATCAAGGCATTATACGAGGGTGTTGTTCGTTCTCTCAGGAAAGGTCCAGAGCAAACCCGTACACGCATGCGGAATCGTCGTTCCTCGTCTCAGTTCCTTCGACCCAAGGTCTCTGCTGTCACTCCAGTCTCCGATGACAAAGTGCCGCTGCTACACCTCAAACGCAAAGTCGGAGGCAACTGGGAGTACTCAAGCAACCTTACTGGCGTTTACCTTGACATCCTGCACGAAATAGCGACTTCGGGTACAACCTTCAAAGATAAGAACGCGCTTCTCACGGGTGTCGGGAGAGGCTCGATTGGTGTTGAAATCCTCAAAGGTCTTCTTTCTGGTGGCGCTCATATTGTCATCACCACTTCTCGTTACAGCCGCTCGACCGTTGAATACTATCAATCCATTTATCAAAGCTATGGAGCGCGAGGATCTGCACTGACAGTCGTTCCTTTCAATCAAGGTTCAAAACAGGATGTGGAAGCTTTGGTCGACTACATATACGCTACACTCGGAATGGATCTCGATTACATTCTTCCTTTCGCCGCAATACCAGAAAATGGCCGAGAAATTGATGCTCTGGATGACAAGTCAGAGCTGGCCCATCGCATAATGTTGGTGAACCTTCTCCGGATCCTTGGTGCTGTCAAGACAAAGAAGGCATCACGTCAGTTTGTTACGCGACCCACACAGGTCATCCTTCCTCTTTCTCCTAACCACGGTCTATTTGGCAACGATGGATTGTACTCAGAATCGAAGATCTCCCTGGAGACGCTCTTCCAACGCTGGACCTCCGAGAGCTGGGGCGAGTACTTGTGTTTGGCTGGAGCTGTGATCGGGTGAGAAGTTCATGACTCTTTGAAGTTGCGTTGCAGTGTGCTTACTCCGCCATTGTAGATGGACTCGAGGCACTGGGCTGATGGATGCCACGAATACTGTTGCTCATGAGCTTGAAAGCTATGGTGTTCGCACCTTCTCTGCAAAAGAGATGGCTTTTAATATCCTTGGACTTATGCATCCTCTCCTCTTCAGCATCACACAAGTCGAGCCTATCTGGGCTGACCTGAATGGTGGAATGGATCGCCTACCAGACCTTGCTGAAATCACTACTCGCATTCGTATGAGCCTGAACGAGAAGAGCGAGCTTCGCCGTGCAATTGCCAGGGACAATGCTCTTGACTTCAAGACTATCAATGGCGTTGAAGGCGAAAGGGTGCTGCAAACTGTGAATGTCGTACCTCGTGCCAATTTCAAGTTCGATTTCCCTGCGCTTGAGCCCACGTCCGCCCACGAGGAACTGAGCAAACTTCGAGGTATTATTGACTTGGAGAAAGTTGTTGTTATCACTGGATTCGCCGAGGTCGGCCCTTGGGGAAGTTCGCGCACGAGATGGGAAATGGAAGCGAGAGGGGAGTTCACCATCGAGGGTTGCATTGAGATGGCTTGGATCATGGGCTTCATTAAGCACTTTGACGGCCGTTTGAAGAACGGTTCCCTACACGTCGGGTGGGTCGATGCGAAGACTGAGGAGCCCGTCGATGACAAAGATGTCCGCGGCCAATACGAGAAGGAGATATTGAAGCACGCCGGTGTGCGCTTGATCGGTAAGCTCTCCTACGTCATATAACTTACTGAGGAAATCGACGGTTCACAGAACCAGAGCTTTTCCGCGGTTACGATCCCAAGAAGAAAGTTTTCAATCAGGAAATTGAACTGGTACACGACTTGGAGCCTATCGAGGTTGCCCAGTCAGAAGCTGAGAAGTTCAAGTACGAACATGGTGACAAGTGCGACATCTGGACTGCGGAGGGTGATCAGTGGTTCGTGAAGTTCAAGAAAGGCGCTCGCATATTCGTCCCCAAGGCATTCCGCTTCAGCCGTTTGGTCGCCGGACAGATTCCAACTGGATGGGATGCTGGCAGATATGGCATTCCAACAGATATCATCGCTCAAACGGATCGGACCACTCTCTGGGCCTTGGTGTGCACCGCAGAAGCCCTCAACATGTCTGGTATCACCGACCCCTATGAGCTATACAATCACTTCCACCCTTCCGAGGTTGGGACATGTGTAGGGAGTGGTATGGGAGGTACCGAGTCACTTGCCAAGATGTTCAAGGACCGTCGCGAGGAGAAAGAAGTACAGAACGACATCCTTCAGGAGACGTATGCATCTTCAATGTTTAAAATAGGTTCAGGCACTCACAGTGAAGTTTAGGTTTATCAATACTGTTGCTGGTTGGATCAACTTACTTCTCATGTCTTCAAGTGGACCTGTGAAGATCCCTGTCGGAGCCTGGCGAGTGATGTTACTCGCCCTCTCTCGTCTCGCTCATTCTTCTGCAGTGCAACCGCTCTTCAGTCTCTTGAGATTGCGTGCGACACCATTCTTTCCGGAAAGGCAAAGGTCATGATCGCCGGTGGTTTTGACGACCTTAGCGAAGAAGGTTCTTTCGAATTTGCGAACATGAAGGCTACAAGTAACGCCGAGACTGAATTTGCTATGGGACGTGAGCCCACAGAGATGTCACGGCCCGCCACCACAACTCGTGCAGGGGTGAGTGGTCAATTTAATCTTATACAATATGTTTGACCCAGTCAATCAGTTCATGGAATCCCAAGGAACGGGTATTCACGTTGTCATGAATGCAAAGACTGCCATTGAACTTGGTGCCCCCGTTCGTGGTATCCTAGCGTTTACGTCCACATCAACGTAAGTTCTATCAGGCAATGGCCTGCGAATTATATACTTATTTATTTTACTCTAGTGATAAGGCTGGGCGTTCCATTCCTGCTCCTGGACGTGGCGCTCTCTCTGTTGCTCGAGAATTACCATCTAAGTACCCTCTCCCATTGCTTGATCTGGGATATCGGTCCCGCCAGATTACTTTCCGCCGCAAACAGATTTCCGACTGGCTCAGTCATGAGCACGCTCAGCTCCGTGACGAGATTGAGGAGCAGAAAGCCAAGGACGGCACTTTTGACGAAGATTATTTTGCGTCTCGCATTGCTGATATCGAAAAGGAAGCTCGCTGTCAAGACAAAGAGGCTTTGGCAACGTATGGTATGCTGGAAGGAACCGACGCTCGAGTTGGACCCATGCGCCGCGCTCTTGCTGTCTGGGGTTTGACTGCAGACGACATCGGCGTTCTCTCGATCCACGGTACGAGCACTGGAGCTAACGAGAAGAATGAAACCGAGATATGGCATAATATTCTTGCCACTATGTCTCGTACCCATGGCAACGCTGTTCCTGTCATGGCTCAGAAAAGCTTGCTTGGTCACTCGAAGGGTGGATCAGCAGCATGGCAAATGGCGGGTCTCCTGCAGGCTGTCAATACGGGCATCATTCCAGGGAACCGTAATAGCGAGTGAGCTACCGTATTCCCTTCACGCTATTCTATAATTGACCCTATATCTGCGAAGTAATATCGATGCAAGATTTGAGGCTCATCACTATCTCATGTTCCCTTCAAGGTCTATCCACACAGATGGGATTCGCGCTGGTGTCATGGTAGGTGAATTCTTGCCACTAGTAGCCCAAAATTGACAGTTGCGCAGTCTTCCTTCGGCTTTGGTCAAGTGGGCGGTGTTGCTGTCATCGTCCACCCTCGCTACCTCTTCGCATCCCTGGACCCTTCTGCTTATGAGTCCTATAGGTCCCGTAACCGAAGGCGTTACCAGGAGGCCTACAAAGTCATGACCGAGATGATGACATCCAATTCTTTGGTTAGAATCAAAGATGGTCCTCCTTACAACCCTGAACTCGAGCAACCAGTCCTTATGAACCCCATGGCCCGCGCGACCTTCGACTCAAAGACGCGCAGCTACACCTATACCACTGCTTTGAACAAAGCCGTACCATTTGATGTTGCAAACGTGAAGATTGTTGCTGAGGCTTTTGCATGTTCTGGCTCGGTTGTCGGCGTTGGGGTCGATCAAGGTGATCATTCTCGTTTCGTGCTTTGGAGTGTCCGTATCCTCATGCTTTGTGTTCTGTATCCAGAATTGATTACCTCGGTCCCATCGTGGAACCCAACCTTTGTCGAACGCAATTTCACTGAAGCCGAAGTTGCTTATTGCCGCTCTCAGCCGTCACCTCCATCTTCTTTCGCCGCGCGTTGGGTTGGCAAGGAGGCGGTCTTCAAATCCCTAGGCATATCCTCAAAGGGTGCCGCTACTGCAATGAAGGACATTGAGATCCTTCCTAACGCATCCGGCGTGCCAACCGTTAATCTTCATGGCGATGCAGAAGCAGCTGCCCAAACCAGAAGTATCAAGCATGTTCATGTCTCTTTGAGTCATTCCGAGGTATGCCAGACAATGGTTTGTATACTATGTCTTCTCAACTCTCCCTGCAGACTGTCGCTATTGCTTTCGCACAATCAACCCTGTAACTCTTCGTCGTATGCATGTATTCCCTGTAGTATTCATTGACGCTGTGATGGAAGCTGTGGTTATTATACCAGAATAGATCATTTCCTCTCTGAACCTGAATAGATGCCCCGCTCAGTGATATAGTTTGCGATCGCATCTATGACCGTCTGCTTCCATTTCTCATCCCCAGTTGCAACCTTCGCCCTCACATCACTCGAGCTGTATGTTTGTGCCTCGGCACCAATGTCAATAAATGCTATACGGTCACTTGTTATGAACTCGTGCGCCACTTCGAGCGTCTCCCGAAACGTCTGACCAGCGCCCTCACTTTGCCTGTAAGCGCACACTATGTGGCAATCTTCTTGACTCGGAGAAAGAAGTGTCCGCAGCATCTGGACCATGACCTGTTCGGAGGGATAGTATTTGGGAGAGAAGAGGCGGACGAGGGTGTCGAATCCCAAGAGGAAGGTTAACTTTGGTGAAGGAAATAGATACAATAGGTCTCGTTTATCACATGTACCTTGAGAAGGGCCAGAGGACCCAACGACTGTAGCCAGCCTCGTCCAGAGGAAACGAAGTAAAACGGTCGACTTTCCTACGAACTTCGGCTCGTTTATGATGGCAATCGCGACGTTGCCGCTCATTTGTGAAGATTGACCGCTGGATTCCGCAGAGTTGATGGGACGAAGATCGCGCGAAAGGAGGCGCATCATTTCGAGTCGTTGAACAAATGTCGCATCCCCTGGCTTCAAAACCTTGTCTGCATTGCGGACTGAAAGTAGCAATAATCGCGCATCGTATGACTCAGTAGGAGCAGGGGTAGCAGGGGAGCACTTGGATGGCAACGGTGGGAATGAGTTGGCAAGTGCCAAATGTGCCAAGGTCGGGGGATTAAATGAGGCGTCGAGGACCGATATGCGCAGCGTGGGATGGGTGTGGGTGGTATGCCCGGGTTGAAAAGGCCAATGCTCGTGAGCGGTGTAGACAAGCTCAACGGGCGATACACCGTGTTGTACCCTCTGGAGCAACTGGAGCGCATGGCAGGCAAAACTAGATGGGGAGATGGAAGCAGGAGGGCGAAACATGGTGCGTAATGTGTCTGTTAGGATAGCAGTAGCCTTGGTACCGTCAGAGAGAAGTTACGAATACCTGCTCACCTGAGAGGACAAGTGCACTGTACTGTTTGCCAAGTCTGGTAACCTGGTAAACAAACACTGATCACATACCTCCATCTCTTTGTTGACCTTTGAATTATGGAGAAGGATGCCGAAGGTTTCTACACACCCAAGACGGCTGATGGTGACAAAATGTACTCCTACATACAACTAGCATGCTGATTCAGTCTGAAGCAGCCACGAAGCCAGAGGGGAAGGAAGATGAAATAAAGAAGCCCGAAGACACGGAGGCTACTAGATCAGGTGCGCACATCAAGGCGCTCCCTTATATCGTCATACAATATCGCCATCGACTCAGGATCTTCCGATCTATTGTCGTCCACGTTCGAGGTTACGGTGAGTTGACCTGCGCGACGCATGCAGTATATCAGCTGTTCACGGTAGATCATAGGTCACGCTAGCAGATCAACAGGCCGATCCAAATTCTCCTCTATACAGCGCGAAATCGTTCGAACAATTGGGCTTGTTAGTTCTGTCAGTCGGTAATGCCAAAATGCTACTCAGGAGTTCTCCTTTCACAGACACCCAGATCTGCTCAAGGGTCTATATGCGTTGGGATTCTCGAAACCCTCCAAGATTCAAGAACGCGCATTACCCCTTCTCCTTGCCAACCCGTGAGCGCTCGGCACCAAACCAGATCCCTATATTGATCCATTCTTCATCACTTGTCCAGACCACAGAACATGATCGGACAGTCACAGTCTGGCACAGGGAAGACTGCAGCATTCGTCCTCACCATGCTGAGCAGAGTAGATTTTTCACTTAACAAGACACAAGTGCGAAACACTGTTTACTTGGACTCGGCACCTGATTTTGTTATAGGCCATCTGTCTCGCTCCATCACGGGAGCTAGCACGACAAATCATGTCGGTCGTAGTGGCAATGGGAAAATTTACTCCAGTACAAACAGAATACGCCATCAAGGATAATCTTCCTAGGGATGTCACTAGAATAACGGCACACATCGTTGTTGGTACTCCAGGCACCATGACCGATCTTCTGAAACGGAAGGTCATAGATTCGTCAAGTATCAAAGTTTTTGTACTTGATGAAGCCGATAACATGCTCGATCAAGATGGCCTTGGAGAGCAGACGTTGAAAGTCAAAAAGTAACCCTGCTACATGGTTGCGTTTCACTGCTGATACTTCATGTTACTAGTCTCTTACCCCGGACGCAACCTCCTCAGATCATTCTCTTCTCCGCTACATTCCCTGATCATGTGCGGACCTTTGCCAACAAGTTTGCTCCTAACGCCAACAAGATCGAGCTCCAAAAAGAAGAACTGTCGGTAGAGGGCATTCGCCAGTTCTACATGGACTGTCGTGACGAGGAGCACAAATATGATATTTTAGTCTCGCTATATCAGTTGCTTACGATCGGCCAAAGCATCATCTTCTGTCAAGTAGGTGACCCTTGTTTCTTTCTGGTCTACTCAAGCGACATTTCTCCTCCCTAGCACCGCCACACCGCAGACAAAATCTCACAGCGGATGACGGCTGAAGGTCACAAAGTTGCCTCTCTTCACGGCGCTAAGGATGCTTCTGAGCGAGACGCTATTATTGACAGCTTCCGTGAGGGTCGAGAGAAAGTCCTGATCACGACAAACGTTATTGCCCGCGGTATCGACATTCTCCAGGTGAACATGGTTGTCAACTACGATCTTCCCCTAATGAACGAACGCGGGAACTTTCATTCTAATGACGGTAGACCAGACATAGAAACTTACATTCACCGCATTGGTGCGTTCATTGGTATTCCCGCGTGGTTGTGTGCTAACGAACAACCCAGGACGAACTGGGCGCTTTGGACGTAAAGGCATATCGATTAACTTCGTCCACGACAAAAGAACATGGCTACAGATGGAGGAGATTGAGAAGACTCTTGGAAAAAAGATCATTCGCATCGAAACCAATGATCTGGATGAGATGGAAGCTGTATGTATTCTTTATCTGCTTTAACTTTCGTTCGCGAGTGACGGTCGCTTGTTTTCCATACAGAAAATGAGGAAAGCCTTGAAGTGAACCACGTGGCACGACGTCTGTTGTCCCATTCGTTTCTACCATTGCATCTGTTCGCAGTCGTGGCGGCTTCATTCCCAACCTCTTAGAAGCAGGCTAGTGTACACGAGGAAGTGGACAAAAGTTTTTTGTATGGACCTGTCTTGTCCCAGAAAGGCAGATTATCTGAATTATGCGCAGAAGTTATGTTGCTGGCAAATGAAGAGACAACACTACAAAGCGCCGGCATGCTGATGATTCGGGCAGGATGTCTTGCGAAGGAAGTCAGGTCATTCGACATATAGGATTGACATGAACCACGCATTAGCTTGCAAACCTCATATTAGCACATATGTCATCAAGATGGGTGACTGGAAGATAGATACACGATTCTATTGTGTCTA
Source organism: Tylopilus cervinicoccineus (assembly GCA_038094635.1). Taxonomy (NCBI): domain Eukaryota; kingdom Fungi; phylum Basidiomycota; class Agaricomycetes; order Boletales; family Boletaceae; genus Tylopilus; species Tylopilus cervinicoccineus. The sequence continues at coordinate 63,628 of JBBPUK010000024.1, read as the reverse complement.
GAGCTTACAACACAGAGTGACGGGTGCGGGCTGACGTCTAGACTTCAGCCAAATATACGAACAGCGATGGCATTTCACCTAAGATCTCAGAAAGAGACATGCCAGTTTGCAGACGACATTTAAATGATTCAAGGAGACTACGCAGATGGTATAAAGTTTGGCATGATTTGCTGCAGCACAGCCAAACCAGGGATCGGAATATTTTTTTGCTGGCTGTAAACGATTGGAGGCAAGATTAAGAGTGAGTGGGATGATAAGAAAATAAACACTCACAGCTCGTGAACTGCCAGTGGACGATTGGGCCTAGAGTTAGAATGAGAGCAGGCAACAGGAGCAGTACATACCACGAATGACAAAGTTGGCCAAAACTGCGACGAAAAGGAACGCGCTGATGACGAGCGGACCGGTAAGGGCGTCTATGAAGTACTCAGGGCTAAGGTCAACGGAGTGGGGACGGGGACGGACCATAATGGCCAGGATCACGCTTGCGAATCATGGTGATACGAGACTGGTAGAGGGAAAAGCCGTATATCTCAAAGATTGCGAGGTACGTGTGAATTCGAGGGTCGATGTGGAAAGGGACACACCAAGACGCCAACACTGAGCGCGGCATATACGTAGGCAAATGCCCGTGCGATGGGATCGCGAGAGGCATTGAAGAGAGCAGTAGCAAATGTTCCGATGAGGATGGCAGCATTGAGCCAAGAAAGCCACGCTAGAGAGAGGATGAATGTGGGGATAGGATAAAGAGGGAAGGAGGGACAAACTTCGCTCGTTGGCGAACCAGACTTTTCCCTCTACTTTTATGGCGGTGGAGACCTTGCGGGGCACGCGTACGTTTGGGGGGAGAGACTGGATGGAGCCGTAGTTTCCGACGGGGTTGTCATGTTCTGGGATGTCGTCCTGCCTGGTGTATCGAGCAGGGCGGGATGTGTCTGTTGGGAGCGACGCGAGTGCAGACGAGGAAAACGGAAAAAAGTTTGACCAGGACATTTTTGAAGGAAAGCAAGGACTAGACTTTTGGGAACCAGACTACGGGTCACGTGATGGTCGACTGACGTCGTTGCGCCGTGTGCCAGGATCGCTCCAAGATGGGCAAAGACTACTACAAGACGCTCGACGTGCCCCGCACTGCGACGGACGATGACATTAAACGCGCCTACAAGAAAATGGTGTGTGCCCGCTTTCTCCATCTCCCCCCTCTCCTCACTCTCGCCAGGCCTTGAAATGGCACCCAGATAGAAATCAGGGCTCAGAGGAGGCTTCAAAAAAGTTCAAGGAGGTCGCACGCTTTGATCTTCCGCGGGTCAGACTGCTCACCCTCCCTCTAGATCTCAGAAGCGTTCGAGGTGCTCAGTGACAAGAACAAGCGCACCATTTATGACCAAGTCGGCGAAGAGGGGCTTAAGGGCGGTGGTACACCCCCTGGCGCTGGCCAACCAGGCTTTGGTGGCTTCCCAGGCGCCACCTCCTTCACATTCACTTCCGGTCCCGGTCACGCAGGAGGGTTCTCTCCATCCGATCCCCAGCGGGTATTCGAGTACGTATCACTCTGTCGCGCATGACACATACGCTGATTGGTCCCTCTGTGCAGAGAGATGTTCGGTTTCCCTTTTGGTGGCCTCGGTGGTATGGGTGGTATGGGCGGAAGAACCCCGATGTCATCCATGTTCGACGATGCTGCGGGTGGCTCCTTTTTTGGGGGCATGCCTGGTGGTATCCCCCGCCGCACATCCGCACAACAACGCGCAACATCTGCTCCAGCATCCCAACCATCAGAGATCACCCGCCCGCTCAAACTTTCCCTAGAAGATCTCTATTCAGGCTCCACCAAACATCTCAAAGTCAGCAGAAAGCTCCTTGACGGGAAAACGGAGGAAAAAGTCCTCGAGATCCAGGTCCTTCCTGGTTGGAAGAGCGGCACCAAGATCCGCTTCCCGCGTGCAGGCAACGAACAACCAACCGGCGAATCTCAAGATCTCGCCTTTGTCGTTGAAGAGAAACCTCACCCTGTCTTCACTCGAGATGGAGACGATCTCGTGTGCAACCTCAAGATTCCCCTCGTGGACGCATTGGCTGGTGCTGACACGAAAAAGATAGTCGAATTGCTAGATGGCCGCAAACTACAACTCCCATTCCCTGCAGGGGTAGTCAAGCCTGGTCAGGAGACGAGGGTCGTCGGTGAGGGCATGCCGATTCGCAAACAGGCAAGCCTGAAGAACAAGGGAGATTTAGTTATCCATTGGGATGTCCAGTTCCCAGACCGCCTCACCCCCTCGCAGAAAGAGGGGATCAGGCGGATATTGACATGATCATCTTGAATACCGAGACGACTTCTAGCTCTAATTTAGCACTGTACTCTTAATACTCTCACGGTTTCATGTAGCATGATCCGGGCGAACGTTATCAGCCCTAAAACACGACTCTCAGGTGAAGCTGAACCTGGATATAAAACATATTAGCACCAAAGCAAGGTCGTTCTCACCTTCTTCGTGTGAGAGGCCAGCAAGCCGCATCGGGCACGCGTTGGGTCTATCGCAGTGGTATTTTGGGAGGGCCTGATAAATCATGCGGTCCCAACCGGTCTAGAGCCACTGTAGCATTTCCGATGCGGTCTCGAAAGTGGGCCGCTCACAACCCCAGACTCTCCGGATGGGGTTTCTGTGGCCGAGCGCAGAACCGATTAATATCTGAGATGAGATCACACGATGAGCAGTGAAGCATGACACGCATCTGCAAATGGACCACGTCGAAGGATATCAAAGTGTGGGGTAGAGTTGACTCGCCTCTCGTAGGCTCCAAGAGAGTATCTGATTTGATCCGGAACAGATGTCGGTATGTGGACAAGGGACCTACAAACTGTTTCCCTCCTAGGTACGGGCCAACCGTGTCTAGAAAGAAATATCACTTGATCCACAGATATGAAACACACCGACATGGGATCAGGTCCTGCCAGCTGCCCGGGTCGGAACCCATATGAGAAGTGGAGGATGAGATACGAGGTCTCTAGCGAACAAAGACCATCAAAACACTGTCTATGACGGGGTTGCCGTCCAGGACAATGGCAAGCACGCCGTGTGGGTTCATCGTCTTTACGCCACTTGAAATGAACGATTACTCACTCCAGCAAGCAAGCAAAACGTGCTCGACACGAGGCCGTCGTGCAAAATAAGGGCAGTCAAGTTTTGCGAATCTATCTCGTTGTGATCCTGGTTGATCGCTCTTGGCCGTCGGAGCTCGTTCTTCGTGTATACATATCTACCGTGCGTACACGACCTACCCTCTGCTCGCCGGCTCAGCCATCTCTTTCAGCTACACCATCGACGTGACTCGGAAACTATTCACTTCACTTCACCGTCCTTCCGACCATGCCCGCAAAGCAAGATTATTACGCGGTCCTCGGACTCTCCAGTGACGCGAGCGACGATGCTGTCAGGGCAGCATACAAGAAACTCGTGTGTGCTTATTCGTGTAGTGGTTTCCGTCGGCTCATGTCGGAACAAGGCCTTGCAATGGCATCCAGACCGTCACATGGTTGGCAAGGAACGCGCAGCACAAATGTTCATCGAAGTAGGGTTTTCCGACCCGGTTGCTACTTGTTCCGTTCGTGATAAACCACCAACAGGTGAACCAAGCGTATCATGCTCTGATGGACGGAAAAGAGAGTACACATTCAACGGAGACCTCAACCAGCGCTCCTACTGGCAGTAGCACTGACTCCACTCGTTTTGATACCCATCCAAAAAGTACTCAGGCATCTAGCCGACCACCTTCGGCGAGCTCCAACTCAAGCAGGCGGTCTAACCACCAGTGCCGGGACCGTCATCCCTCTGCACCCTTCAATAATCATGATACGAACGCCTCCAAATTCAGCACTCAATCGAGGGTTTCGCCATCTATATCATCCACCTCTCGTACTTCCTCCGCCGTCGACCCGAAATCCAGTCCCCATCCGCGACTAGCCAAGGCCAGTCCAGATAGAGACCAATCTAGCTCCGACGGGGCGAAGCACGGCCCCAAGTCCTCCAAGACACGCAATCATCCATCCGATCCTCATTGCTCGGCGGCACCAAACACCACCACCACGCCTGTGTCGACGCATGCTCGCAGTTCGGAGGGCTTCAGTGGCTCCGTCCGTTTTAGATCTTCCGAGAAGACCGCTAGTTCTTCCCCTGCTGAGCCCGAGGCGCAGCACGCATCGCGTCCGGGGAAGACGTCTCGCACCGGTTCCGGTAGGTCACACACATTGAAGCCCGTCATACCACCACCGTCTAGGCGTCTACACAAGTCACCCAAGTTTGGCTTCGCGGAGTGAGTGCGGATTGTTGTCTAGATGTGACCGAGCTCAAACACAATACTAGCGAATTCGTTCACAGGCTCTCAAAAGGAGCGACAAAGGGCAAAAAAGAAGCACCAAGCACCTTACCTGACGAACAGGACGCGATCCCATATGGCTCACCGCTTCATGCGATCAACACTCCTCGAGGTGCCTCCAAGGAATGGATTTTCCCACTCCCTTTGACACTCGACGAGATGTACCATGGGACGACTTATCGATTCCTCGTGACGAGGGAGTTGCTGTCGCATCGAACGGAACAGGTAGAGATCTCCATTGACATCCCTCCAGGGATGCGGAATGGTACTAGGATCGTCTGTCCGTGTACAGGACATCAACGCAAGGACGGAACGCTTCAAGACGTGGTCTTTCTGGTCGAAGAAGTCCCCGGAGAACGTTTTTCCAGAGTCAAGGATGACCTGTTTCTGGACGTCTGCGTCCCATGGGCTGATCCTCTCGCCGACCAAGGAGGCGAAATCTGCATTCTAGGAATAGATGGAAAAGAAATCACATTTACCTTGCCTTATCCTATTTATGACAAGGCTACGGAAGGTCAGGTCCTTGTCAAGGGTGCAGGTATGCCAATCCGGGAGGGCCGCAAGACAATCGGTCGCGGCGATATGATCATCAGGTTTGTTATCTTGCACGAGGCTCCAGTTCATTATTGATGCAAATCCAGATGGCGGATTGTGTTTGCAGCTCACCAATCCAAGTGGCAGACACTGAAGAAAGCGCTTCACCTGGATGTTTGACGAGTCAAAGTTATGACCCCTATGCCCCTTTTGAGGTCTTTTCATACATGGACAGAGTGTCATTGTTTCGCAAGCGTCCTGCGACCTGTGACCTGTACAATACTCACGGCATATGGAGACTTTTGGTTGGTTTGTTAGCTTACAGTAGTGGCTGTATGTTACTCTGCATGGGTCAGCAGGTGGTTGCGCCGGTTACAGTCCTGATTCGCCCTAGTGGGCTGGCGCACAGCGGTGTACTACACGTGGAGTGGGTGAGGTATCGCTCGGCTTAGCAGTCGAGCCTACTGAGAATATACGTCAACGACCTAGCTGTGCAGACAGGGTGGTCTTTGCGACACCATGATAGCTCGACCACTGCAGTGTTGGAAATGTGAGTGCACAGCGATTCATTTTGACACTGGAACGTCGGATGCGAGTCACAGCAGAGGTGGGTTCTCCTTGCTTCCTGGACAGCGTTCTGAACTAAGATGCCCTCCCTGCGTTCCATTCCACGTGCATAGTGATCACGATGTTCCACACCCTGGAAATGCGATGGGCACGCGGAAGCCCACCCATCGCCATGACATGAACCTACATAAGCCCACAAACTGCCAGGCGCCTCCCATCCTACCCTCACTTAGAAAGCCAAGTCTTAGGCTCTGATGCCACTACCCTTTTTCACGAATCAAAACCGGAATCACTGGTTTACTCACTTCCCCCTGAAGGTAAGTGGATATTCTTGCCAAGCGTGGAGTGCGTCGACACCCATGTTTTTGACCCAGATCGCCAACATTGTTGGTGCTGTCTGTGTCATGGGCGGAAATGTCTATACAGTCATTTCCCCCTGGGACGTATACTATACTGGCAGAGAAACCTACTTTACGCCTGCTCCCTGGTCGTTCTTCATTTGGTGGGTCACCAACGCGAGTGGCATTGACGGACAGACACTCAGCCAACTTGCAACCAGGCCCCTAGTCCACATGTTAATCTTGGGCACGTGCATCTACCAGTTCTCCAGTCGCGGTAAAGAAATCATTCTCGATCGTATTGGTTGGCGGCTGCCCCTTCTCGATTTCCTCAATGCCATGTACATTTACTCTTGGACCATCCAGGAGTACCGATATGGTGTGTATCCACAGACAGTATTTGAAGGGAACCCTTCTGAGGATGTCTCCAGCCCTGGTCTTCATCCTGTTCGCTGTCTCCGTGGTAACTGTGAGCGGTCTCCCAAATCTCATCGCGTAGCTGTGGCCTTTCCTGATCCCCACTATGCTAGCAAATTTACCAAGAAGTCAAAGTGACCTCTCTCCGCAACTTTAGTGACGAGGTGTTTTTGCACCTCCCCTTTTCATTATACCACGGCTGGGTCGTCAACCTCGTCTTCCTTTCTGCATTTGAAGCGTTTGGCGTCGATGCGCTGACAGAGCCGGCCGGCCCTTGGACAAAGGCTTTCGTGTTTATCTCATTGTGTGTGCTCTTGTATGTCTTTGAAACGTCCCATTTCTGACCCCACGCCGCTCCCAGCGTTCTTCTCCAGATGGTCGATTTCGCGTATGCCTATTCGGCAGTGGAGGGTGACCTTCCGGGGTGTCTCGCCATTTCTTGGTACCTCTTTGCCGTCGTCGTCCAGCAGAGCAAAGAGCGCTCTGGGTTCATCCATTGGAGCGGACTTGGTTTTGCCATCCTTTCTTTGTGCTGGATCATGCGGTGTGTGATCGGCCTGGAGCTGAAGTTCCGAGGACGCCACAACAGGCTCGGCATTGGTGAAGAGACGTCTCGCCTCTTGGGTGGTCACTAACATGCAAGAATTGTGTCGTAGTGAGCCCCGCAGTCTCAACTACCGGTAAAATAGTCATCCCTATGCTTCCGTGGTCTGGTCATCAGACCAAGATATTGATATTCTCGTGTCCATGCCTGGATCGATGTTGACTCATGCATCGTATTTCACCCTACATACATACAAGTCGGATGGCGCCTGCGCTCAGACCTTGTAATGACATGTAATACAACAGGACGACGGCAGTAATGATGGTCAGGATGATCAGCATAGCAAAATGTAAACGAGGCACTCAAGACACGTAAATACCACCATCATAGCGTATAGCCAAGAAGCAACGAGAAGACGGCGATTCGCGAAGTGCCTATTCAAATTTAATCGGTTCCACCTTGTCTGGAGAAGGCAAACTGACGAAGCCAAGAGGCGCAGCAACCCGTCTTTTATTTGGAGAGCAGTGCGGACTCTGACTATCACCTTTGCCAGCCTTCGAAGACCGCGGCTTGCACAATGCGGTTGGAGGAGGGCCGATGAGTCGTGACACAGTCCAGGGTAACTCCAATTTGGCTAAGCCCGCCCACTGAATGTATCGCGACAACTCCAGATGAAGGGTAGGATAGTATGCCGTAGACGCTTTGCGGGAGATCTTCAACAAACGTAAGTACATTAGCTTAAACGGAAACATATCAACGTACCAGGATGATTCGCTCGAGACCTGAAGCAAACAGATCCATGTGGAAACGATGAGCAGACATCTCATGTTCATTGGAGAGATTGAGCTCATAGACGGATTTGGAGATGGCGTTGATGAGCTTAAAGTGTGTAGTCTACTCCAAATTGGTTAGCAATGCTCTTGCAATATGTCTGTGAACATACGAAGTAACCCATCGCTTCAAACTCCACACCACCCGTCATACCTCCCGGTGCTTTGGGTTTCTCAACCTTTCCTTCATCGACCTCGGAGAGATTCCATAGGGTGTTGTTCGGATGACAGAAGACCCAGAAATAGTCCCTACAGACGTCAGAGAGTTCTTGAAGATACGACTTGTATATCCTGGGACGATGTAACGACTCGATGAATGCGTGCGGGGATACCGGAGCTGCAGGTGATTCCGTGGGTGGAGGAGCTGGAGTCAACAAGAGAGCACGAATAAGGGAGAAAAAGTTCTTGTGAGGTGCGGGTAATGTAATGACATTGCTAGAAGATCCTGATGGTTCCCATGCCTCACGACGAAGGCGTCCGCCAGATGAGGGAAGAGATGATGCTGGATAAATCTCAAATAGGATAAGAAGCAACTCAATGATGAGCTGACGGGTCGCTACATCGCCAGGTTTCTTGTCAGAGTAGAGCAAGGAGATCAGCTGGACGAATGGAGTCGGGCAGGAACTTCGGAGGGCGAAGCATCCAATCGAAGACGTGGACAGGGCTTTGAAGCACCGCAACAGCTCGTGGAGCATTTGATCATCGTGCTGCTCTTCACTAAAGTTTGGTTCAAAATCCTATTTCAGAGAGGATGTAGGACTGAACTGACCGCCATTCTACTTCGAGAATTTCATTGAGCCTCGTCAGCAATGCACTATACCCCCCTGAGCGGAGGAAGTCCTCTGTCCAACTGGGAGGGGTTAAAACAGGTCGACAAGCAAAACTAGCAAGGTACCTTGCTGCTTCATTTCTTAGCATGAGTCTCAGCTTTTTGACAATTTCGACATCGAGCGTAGTACTAGACGAAGAGGTCAAGATGCTGCAGAACCTCACGGGGGTCATCCCCTTCCCGAGTGCCTTCTCTTTAGATTTGCTGGGCACGAGTTCGACGGGGGTCACGGGAGCTTGTGCACGAGAAAACGTTTGGGCGGCATCAAACGATGTACCCCTCCCATGAGATTTGTCTGAACTATCCGTAGCATGGAGGTCGGTTGTGCTCTTGCCAGCAAAAGCAGAGCCCCAAAGTCCGCCTCGCCTTGGTGGGTTGTCTGGCCCCATTGCGGAGAGAGGGGCATGAGCAGAAGCTATAGATTCGATGCTGCGGGCTTTGCGCACTGTACGAGGGGTGGACGGCGCTACTGCAATGGAGGGAGTGGAGATCATGATCTGAGATGACTTGAGCATTGCAGCTTTCACGGTAGCGTCCATCCCGGCAAGCTTTGGACGGAGAGTAGGTGGAATTTGTAGATCATCCTATTCATGTTTGTCAGACAAGAGGCTTTCGGTGGACATGCTACTTGCCAAAAGCTTGTCGAACGCTTGGTTAGTGACTATAGGTTCACCCGAGAAGTCTTGCAAGGTTTTTAACGACTTGGACTTTTCGTGCTTTGCCTTGTCTCTATGGAGCGTCACCTTTGTCGGCTTCGCTGGGACTGCAGAGGCCGAGTCTGGGACGTTCTCCTTTCCGTTGGAGATGTCGCCCAGACCGGTGATCATAGTGAATTCGGTAGAAGGTAGTCTTTTAGATGGCAATATGCCCTTGAACATGGTCGTCAGCGTTGAAGAAGGGCCGTCCTGGCTCGCGGTTCAGATTCCCGACGCGTCGGTCACGTGCTGATTTATTTTTTGGATTTATTTAGCAAGGTTTGATTACATAACAGCACTGGGCGCTGTGATTTGATGGCACGTCTCCAGTGGCGCAATTTCCGTGTGGTCGGTATATAGCTTCAAGGCGGCGGCGCGCCCTTGCATTTCCCTCCCGCACTCGTCCAGTGAACTCTCTCTCTCTCATTGTTCCCCGCTAACTAATAAATTGCTAATAGAACATTGCAGAAACGACTAATGGATGCACTACTACTAACGTTTCTAACCATCGAGATATATAGGGTGAGTAGGATAAAAAACCATGGAGACGCGTGAATGCGCTCATCATCCCCCCAGTCTCAGACCAGTAAGAGAAGATTTCTCCCTTGGACATGCAACAGGTCGCGCCATTCGACCGCACCTCCTCTCGTATCTCGCCGCTGCCACGCGGTTTCCATGACCATCAGTGCCTGGTGGACGTTCCCGAACTGACTCTGCTGTCCAACCAACCTTGCTTTGAACATTTCCCGCTTTATATGGTCGTCCGTCAGGCATCCCGCCAAACACATTGGGAATACCAGCGTCCGATCGAGCGTCGACATCGGCAGTTGACGCACAAGCTGAGCGATGACCTCGATGGACTGCATGATTTCTGGTACACCTGCAGACCCGTGAGTTAGGGCCCAATCTTCAGACGTCATCGTCCCTACCTGGAATTGCGCCGCTCAGGATCGTGTGCAAATACAAGAGCGCCGCCTCTCGATATATGTTGGCCACTAGTTGTCGCGTGTCGACGATGGCTGGAATCCCTGCCATTCCCTTCGAGTTCGAGTCCTCATCAACTGGGAGGTCTGGGTGCAGCGGAGTCTGATCGCATTCACGGGGGTACATCAGCTCGCATGAGCGGAGGTGGCTCTCAATGATATTTCCACGTCGAATGAGCTCTTTCATGCTCAGGCAGCCCTTCCGCATTTCTTGTACTTTCCAACACGAGAGGGTGGAGACCTCTGCGATACCAAGTAATACTTCGTCCGGACATCCAGTCAGAGTGTCCACCCGAAGGTCCAAGTCTTCTTTGGCACTCATTCCCGAAGTGGCCGACCAGAAGCCCCCTCCTCCACGATACAATCGTCGATAGAAGGCCAAGTGTTTGGGTATGGTGAGCAGGGTAATCGTCGACATGATGTCTAGCCACTATGAACGACATATCAGTCGTGGTCGAGGCGTTACTTGAGGTGCGCTCTCACCATAGTGGCTTTCAGTGCCAGTCGCGCGGCTTGACTCATGCCCATGATGGCCAGTTTAGGATTTTCGTGCGCTGGGATTCCGGTTTGGGCCATCCACTCATTGGCGATATCAAGCATCGGCCGCCAATCGGTGATGCCCCCTGAAAATAAGGAGAAGCCGAGGAGGTGTAGTGCCGCATTGGCATCATCCTCCGTCAACACTCCTTCTCGAGATTTATACAACTGGGCGTGGGCAGTGTCATAAAATATTATGGCCGGTGAGTTCTCCAGAGTGCTGTTCGCTGGCTCCAGTCCTCTGGCGGCGCGAATTCGCATATTATGGAGACTAGCTAGGGCACATATCGCGTTTGCTAAAGGGCCCTGGGGGTTTTGAGATACAACCTTGGAGTGACCATCAGCCTCGGGTGAGTCTGTGTTTTGTTCAAGAAGCCTTACTGAGTAGATCGCATTTGCAGCAGAGTTGCCCGCAAAAGCGAAAAGTAACTTGCTGACATGATCAAAATAGTAGAACACATGCTCGCTTTGGAGTGGGTGTGCTGATAGTGCAGTGGCCTCGTGGTTAAATCCGAGCGCCTGCGGGGTGACACTATCAAAGGGATGGTCAAAAAGGCCGAGCTCTCGTGGTGATGGATGCGACGAAGAAAGTGATGTGGATGGTGTGTACGGTGAATAGCTGATAAGCTGCGGTAATGACGGATCAATGGGGGGCAGGTTCATGTTGAAAGGTGAGCTGAGTGGTAACCCTGAAATTTTTGTCTGAGTCGGTGAACAGGCGCTTTTGACGAGAACTTCTCACCGAACATGGACATCATCGTGGGGCTTTCGCCCTGACCCTGTGTTTGGGTGGTGTCGATGATGGTAAGGTTGGGGGCGCCAGTATCGCTAATGAGGGGATGGACCGTTGATCCATTCGCAGGACCCTGATACTGTTCTGTGGCGAAGACTGTCGAGGACGAGGACGAGGAAGTGGCTTGCATTATAGAAGAACGTGGTTGACCACGGATGAGGCCAGCTCGGGTCAATTTCGCCTTGATTTCTGCTTTATAAGCTTCCACGGCGCGTTTGTCCTGGAGACGAGTCAATAAACGCCAGGAAAAAAAGCGGGACACGACGCACGCGCATCCAGTCAGGACGTCTCGCCCCCCACCCCAGACAATCGATCTGCAACCGCCTGCATGTATGACAAGAGTCACCTTCGCGTTGTTCGTCGCATTTCTTCAGGCCGTCGTCAAGGGTGGACAGGAGCACCAAATGACCGACTCACTTTTCTGCGCAGTCGACAGGTCCTGGTGGGGAGACGGTTTTCAGCCGATGGCGAGGACGCAACGATGGAGGGTTTACGAACCAACAGCCACCCCTGCCTGCTGACGCTGGTCGAGGAAGGTCTAGCGACACTTTGTTGGGTGTTCCGCGTGCGCCGGCGTTGTGGGACTCTGCTCCATCTGGTGGTCTGGATGTCAGCGGGGCGGTCAGGAGGTCTGGGGAAGTGTTGCTGGAGGGGCTTTCTGGCGAGGGAGACTGGCTCCCGTTGGAGGAGTTTGAGTTCCTGTGGGACATGTCGCCACACGGGGCAAGTGTCGTTGCGTCAGGGGGGGGATGGGGCGAGCTTGGTATTAAAGAGGAGGTGTGGTGGATAGATTGCCGTCGGGGAGGCCGTGATGGGGGATCGGAGGATGGAGGGGAATCGCCGGAGGGTATGAGGAGGTCGGGGATATAGGATGGGCAGACTCACGACGCATCGACGCGGACAGGTTAAAGAAGCAGATCACGCCAGAGGGCGAGCGAGTGCTAAGGGGCCGGAAGCCTGTGCATGAAGCTATATTGGTTGGGACGTGAAGTAATTGGGTGCGAGTCGTCGGGTACTAACTCCGCAGAACGGGCTACGACAAGTTCCCGCGTCGGTGCAGATCCAGGTGCGACGACGGAGTGATCACCGCCCGGTTTAGTGTGTGTTCTCATAAACAAGTGTATATTGTGTCAGACGAAGAAGGCTTCTCGACAGAACGGTTCATCCCAACCTTGAACATATCTAGGACCGGGACGTTTTCTCAAGCACACTTAGATAAGCCTCCGAGTAGGATGGCTATGAGGAGTCCGCGATTCGGCACCTTGGATCATCCTGTGCGATCTCAGGTCGACCACGACGCCTCCATCCACGATGCATGCATGTTCGGGTCCGGGAATTCACCATACCCGCCGTGCTATCTTTGTGCTGCTGCTGCTGCTGCTGCTACACATCCCGGCAACGGCGCACACCGACCCGGTGGGCTGCGCGGCCCACAGACGGTCTGCGGCTCGTCACCAACGTGCCATGGGGGCATCGGGACCTGCAGCTGGG
>JBBPUK010000024.1:33732-50598 GCA_038094635.1 Tylopilus cervinicoccineus | reverse complement strand
CTGCTGCTGCTGCTGCTGCTGCTACACATCCCGGCAACGGCGCACACCGACCCGGTGGGCTGCGCGGCCCACAGACGGTCTGCGGCTCGTCACCAACGTGCCATGGGGGCATCGGGACCTGCAGCTGGGTCGCAGTGTTCGGTGGAGCGGATCTTCCGGTGCAGCTGGGAACGGTCAGCGACGGGACGGGGGTTGAACGGCTCTCGGACGCGTTTGGAAAAAGTGGTGGTGGCAAGAGTCACTTCTGGACACGACCCAAACGAGGAGGAAAAAGCCGAGAGATATCACCGACGTCTGACGAGAGCAGCGTGGGGCGGAATTCCTCGAATGAAATCGGGGCCAGGCATTCCCCGATGACGCGTCGTCGTAACGACATGCACGGGGAGCAAGGGGGAGCAAGGGGGGGAGGGGGAGAGAAGGGGAGGGGAGGGGAGGGTAGAGGAGGGTAGAGGAGGCAGGGCAGATCCCGGTTCCTCGACTTATCGCATCATGCGTCTTTTCCTCCTGGACGGGGATCAAAATGTGCCCCGTCCAGGATTGGCAGCTCCAGGTCATTTCGCCTCCCAGAGAGCTTCGAATTGCAAGGAGGCGCAGCTCTGAGCTGGCCAGAACTCAAGGCACCCATTAGAACGAGGCACAGCACGTTACTGTGCGCTTCTCCCAGGTGGACGTCCTGCTCTGGACATTTTCTTGCGCCGCGTCGCTTATGGAAGGAGAGGCCCGACTCGCTCGGTCAGGGAGGCATACGTACCCGTCCCCGTCAGACACCATGGACCGTGGTCTCTCCATAATAACGAGAGCGACGACTGTCTCGAGCACAGGCCCGGTCGCCAATCAAGGAACCCGCGGCGAGGAGGCCAATACTTGCCATTCCAAGCCATACGAGCCCTGATAGATGATAACCCCGCCACCGCATCCGATGGGTTATCTTCTGATGCGTATCGCCAGGCAACTGACTCTTCACGTACGCAAACAAGGGCAGAACACTATAGCTCGAGCAATTCATCGGCGGCGATGAAACCTGTCCGTCACCCACAGCTTTCCCGTTCTTCCAGAACGTCCCACACCTGAAGCGTGGCTGTGCCATCCTACCGCACAGCAGCATGCATCGCACAGACGTTAGATAGCAGACACGAATCCACGAGAGAGCATGTAAGGAATACAGCTTGTAGCGGGTATTTTCCGTGATGAACCAATCAATACAAGCCAGCATCCTGACCAGCAGTCGAGAGAGAATGCTTGCAATGTGACACATGCAGATGGAGGTGAGATCATACAATATAAAATGGGGGACCAGACGCGATCGTGATGTGTTTGATGAAACGAAACGAGAGAAATCGTCCAAGGGGGCGGGGACGGGGGCGGGGGGGTAAGACAAACCTCTCTCTATACGAGCAGCATTTCCGCCTCTCGCATGACCCGGCGCCAGTCCACCGTACCACGGGACCGTTGCTTCCAGACTTCTCTAATGAGATAGGATACCTGCTGCGAATTTCCAATCGAAAGGCCCTGTTGTTCTTGAAGGCGCCTGAGGAAATAGTTCTGGTGGTGAGGGTCTTCGGTCAGACACCCACAGATACAAATGCTGAAGACGACACTGCGGACCACCGCACGTCCTGTGGGGCCATCCTCGGCTGCCATCAAGCACTTGACCGTGTCGTTGACTGCCTCGATAATCTCTGGGCACCGCGGAAAGTCGCCAGAGACGACAGAGTGAAGATACACATGTGCCGATGCACGAAACACTTCCGAGGTGAGGCGGCGCTGCTGAGCAAGTTGCTTCTCCGCAGAGTCAACGGTGACGTCAGATGCGTCCGAGTGAGAACTCGGTTTCTTCAAGATCTCCTCTATCTTGTGGCCGCGCTTGACCAGGTCTATGACGCTGAGGCTCCCTGTGTTGACGTGAGCCTCCTTCCAGCTGGCGAGACTGGCGATCTCCGCAAGGGCGAGCACGATGTGGTTCTCGCACCCCATCACGGACATCATCGAATACTCCGCCATGGAGACGGCGGGCTCATCGTCAAAGTGGACGGCCCGTGGGACAAAGAGATCTCGGATGACGCCCAGGAAACGGGGTTCTCTGACGAGCGTGGCCGACGCGAGGACGTCGAACCACAAGGAGGTTTTGATGATGAACCGGAGGCTCTCCGAACAAGCGTGGAGGACTCTGCGTGGTCCTCCCCAGCGAGGATCGTTGAGAACGGAAAGAGAAAAAGTGCAGGCAGCGTCGAGAAAGGTCTGCCATTGACCTTTGCCTCCGCTGAAGAGGAAGTAAGACACGATGCACAAGCCTGCAAGCGCGTCGCCCTCTGTCAGGGGGCTCTTGAAGGGCACCATTTGCATGCGGCGCAAGGCCTCTACGTCTTCTGGTTCGATGATGCCCAGTCTGTCTTTTTGCATGCTCTTGCGATGGAGGTCGGAGAGGAGGCAGGCTGCCTGGCGCGCGTTGTCGCTTGTGTGAATCAGCTTCCATATGATAGAGTCGAGGGACTCGCTGGCATGGAAGTACTGGGCGCGAAGGACATGTTTCATGTAGTAGTCGAGGGCGGCGTTCTGACGATCGTCCAACAGAGGCCAGGGGTATTGATTGACGGCGGGAGCAGGGGTCAAAAGGAACCCGGACGAGACGCCATCCAGGTCTTCTTCTTCGTGGACGAGAGCACTATACCATCTTGAAAAGTCGCTGGTGTGTGGACGTTGGAGAGCGAACGAATGGTTTGGCCCTGCAAGGAGGGCATTGAGCACTATTATACATACAAATACTTAGTAGCGATACGAAGTCTTACATGAATCTAAGCTATTGTTAACAGGAGGCGAAGAAAACGAGACAGGGGGAAGGACGACTTCGAGGTATTCACTTCGTTCCAGAGGGGAGTCGGGGCTCAAATCGTGCATGACGGGCAGACCTGACAAGGGGTCAGAGGAGGGAAGCGGGAGATGGCTCGGGACGCACGATCGTCGTCAGGATAACGGTCCGTGCGGAGGGGGTATGAGGAGGGACGCTCATCGTTGGTGGAGGATATGGAGAGGGTGGGCGTCTGGGGACTGTTGGTGGGCGACACATAGTCGGCGGAGAGGGCTAGTATTTGTGGTTCGTGTTCGGCAGCACGGGCAGCAGAGCCGGAGTGGCCCTTGATCATGCCCTGGGAAGCGAGAAAGGTCTTGATCTTTTCTCGGAGGTCGAGTACATTGCGGTTCTCCTGGAGGGGGCATGAGAGGGGAAGCGAGGGCGAGGGGGCGAGAGGGACGCTACCCGGAGCCATTCAGGACGCTTGGCACCGAATCCGAGGCACTGGAGACGGAGGCGGACACAGGTGGAGCAGCTGCCCTCGGCGTTCATCTGCTCGTCGCATTTCTGGAGGGATGGTCAGGGAGAGGACGGGGGAGGGGACCGGAGGGGGGACCTTGCGGCGTATTCTGCAGGTGTAGCAGCCGGACTTGGCGCGCACAGCGCCTTTTGATTTGGGCGCTCCGGGTCTGCGAGGCTGCGGGGACTTTGGTGCGGAGGGCATGGAGAGGGGGGAGGGGGCGAGGGAGGCATAGCAGGGCCCGGTGCAAGGTATAAGTAACGCACCGACGAGGACAGGCTTGGATTAACACAGGCGGGTCACGGGGTCCTCTCGCTCACGGCAGTGCCCTCGAAATATTCCAGTCCGGACCGTGGGAATTCTGCCAAGGGGTCCCCTTCCATTCCGGGCCATCGCAGATCCACCCGCAACCCCCCCACCACACCGCCACAGTCACACCGCAGCGCACGTCCATACGCGCGCGGCTCGTCCTCTGCCGCGCGCGTCGGAAAAGGGCCTGCCCCCCGGCGTCCACTTGAGTGTCCGGACGAGACCCCGGGAAGAGCCACTATGTCTCGAAATGGGCCGGTCACTTCCACGCTTGTCGCATGCACGCCACTTATCAAACCGACAAAGTTCAGTGTCACGCCGACATGCCGTCTATTCCCCGCTCGTGCTCAGGTGCCTGGCCTTGTGCTTCAGCCCGCTCCCCGGGCCCCCCCCCCCCCCCCCCCCCCCGCCCGCCCCCCCCCCCCCCCCCCCGCGCCCCCCCCCCCCCCCCCCCCCCCCCCCCCCGCCTCCTCCCGCCCTCGACACCGCATTCCCGCCCGCTTCCCCGGGCACAACCCCCGCCCCCGTCCGCCTCGCTATCAGCGCCCGCACAGCACTCAGCCACTTGATCTCCTCCTCCTCGCTCGGGGCGCACAGCAACAGCGTCCGCTTCGTCGTCACGATCTTGAACGTGTACGCCCCATGTCCCGACTTGCGTGGGTCCGGTGAGCCCCCCGTCCCCTGTGCGCCCACAACAGGCGGTGCAACTCCCCCCCCCGACTTGTGTGACCGCATGTCGAACTCGAGCGCGTCCAGGATCTCACTGACAGAGAACTGCCGGTGCGCCTTCGTGTCCTGCCAGCGTCACCCATATTATTATCACCCACGGATCGCCGATCAGCCAAACGGTACACGTACCATGTGACTTCCCGAGTAGACTAATCTTTCCCCGTAAAGCACGAACCATCTCTTCCGCCAGTTATGCCGCTTCGAACCACACTTCATCAAGTAGCCGGAAACGACCATCTTGGTGCTCGCATCCCGCGCCGGTCCTGCAGGCCGACTGGGTGAACCCGCCATCACCGTCGGTCGATTCTGCGACGACGCCGAGTACGTCCGCTGCTGAGCGCTCGGCGAGATGTCTTCCGAGTCCGACGACGTCATGTTGATGCTTTGCCCATGCAACGGGTGCATCGGAGGCGGGGTTATCGTCGCACTGCGACTCAGCATCGCTGGCGTGTCCGGTATCGCGACGGGCGTAGTGAGCGACGTCTGCGTCGAAGTCATCATGAGCGTCTCGCGTGCATCCTGGATGGCCGTGACCCATCGCTTCACCTCTTCGGGGCTCTGCGCTTGAAGATAAAACGTCCGCACAGACGTAACGACCCCAAAAGTGTACAGATGCTTCTTCAGCAGGACCTGGGTGCACGAGTGGACGTCGGTCAGATTGAGGAGACGAAGGATCTGGTACTCTGCAGAGGTCTTGTAGTACGCCAGATGCGCTGGCCGCAACACGAACCATCTCTTCTTCCACGTCTACAATGAACGTCCAGACGACGCAATCAATGAGCGCCCAGGACACACTGACCTTGCGGCGCTCGCCCTTTTTCCACAGATAGCCAGACTTGATGACGCCCTCGTTCACAGAGTCTTGCACGCACTGAGACTTGTCCGCCGTCTTCCACGGCCCTCCCTCTTCCTCGTCGTCCTCCTCAGACTCCTCGCCGCTGCCCAACGCACGCTCGGCGATCGAGGTGAGGGGGGGCTGTGAGCTGCTCCCAGACAGCAGCGCACCGGTAGAACCCACTGATTGCGACTGCGGGGGGGTCCCCCAATCCGGAGACAGGACGGAATCTGAATCTGACTCTGTCCCCGACACATGCGTCTGCGCGACCGGTGGACTCTGTGGCTCGCCAGATCAGGACAAGGGGACCGGGGAGAACGTTGTCGTACTACCTTCTTGGTCTTGGCGGTGGAGTGCACGGAGAGTTTTCTCTCAATCTCTTGAGGCGAAGGCGGCGCTGCTGCTGCTGCTGCCGAGGGCGACATGCTCAACGCTCGGCAGCACAACGTTGCAATCAAGAGCGTCTGCCAGACCCTCTATTACCGACCGAGGTGTGACGTGACTTGTCACACATACGGAGCCACGGTCGGGGGCGGGTCCAGCTCAGAGCGATGATACTGTATCCTGATAAAAAAAAATAACACGAATGGTCGCCTGCGAGTGGGCCCCCCTTGTGATGGAAATTCCTAATCGAGAACCTGTCATGTGCATCAGATAAGCCCCGCGACGGGTCCTCCATCGACTCTCAACACACCCGCCATGCCGTTGTCCACCGAGGAAAAGTTTAACAAGGCCGTCGCGCATGTCCAGAGCCTCCCCAAGGACGGCCCCTACCAGCCGAGTCAAGACACCAAGCTCAAGGTGAGAGCTCGTCTTCTCTGTGTGTGCGTTCGGCTCAAGCGACCGATCGTGTCAGTACTATGCGTGGTACAAGCAAGGTTCGTGTCCCTAGACCCCTACCCCTCGATGCCGAGTCTTGCTCAACCTCGCATCCAGCGACCGTGGGTGACGTCAACACCGACAAGCCGGGCGTCATGTCGATGGACTTTGTTGGAAGGGCTAAATGGTCAAGGCGGTTCTCCATCGACCCGTGGTCGTGCTCAATTTCACGTGTTTCTATAGGGACGCCTGGAAGGGCGTCGAGGGCACAGGCAAGGAGGCGGCGCAGAAGAAATACGTCGAATTGCTTGTTGGGGTAAGACTACCAAGTATCTCGTCATCCTGTCTCTGACCGACTCGATGATAGGACCTCGAAAAGATGGCGGACAAGTCTGACGAGGTCGAGAAGCTGCTCCGAGAACTCAAAGAGTAGACCTGATGTAAACACGACGACGTTGAACGCAGTCGGATGGCTATCACAACCAGAGTGCACACGTCCAGTCACGGGTCTATTTTCTGCTCCAACACGAGGCAGATAACGCCCCCGGCGTCTGTACCTTCCCGTGGAGGAGTGTCCGGGGACGTTGGCTCAGCTGACAGTTTCAGGGAACACCCTTCGAGTCGGCACGAGCAAGTTCGCCGATTGGAACAGAGCGAGGCATAGCAGGGGAGATCTAGAATGATCTCAGCCAGTGCCTCCGCCGGGTTCCCACTGCCCAGCCCACCAATTTCAAGTTGGCAGTCGGGCCACCTCAACGCATACAGCATCCCGCCATCCATTAGGTAACGGGCTGAGGGAACGATTAAACCTTGTTGGGTCGACAAGGTATCCAACCAAGATCTGGAAATGGAAACGGTGCCCAGTGCAACGAGGCTTACAGCTGCAAGTTCGTATGATGGTCATCACACCACGAGTGCTTGGTACGACCCCCATCCTGTACTCGACATATAGCACCGCGGACCCTGCCAGTGACGCGGTTCCAGGGTACATTTGTTTTATTGCATGCCGATCAGGGAGTAGACGTGGTTACTGGTCTAGTATTCTCTGGGTTAGCACCGCCCTGGGAGCCTCTGGCACCCGATCTCGGTACCTCGAGACGACACAAACGACCGAGGGCGAGGTCTTTCTCGCCTGGAGCACGCAGGTCCTTTGCCAAGTCACCCCTGCGCAGGATGGCCTGTTGCAACCATCGAAACGGTGACCATCCTCGTGGTCCGATGCTCGAACCCTGGATTCGTAAGTTTCATGCCCTGGCCCTACCTCGGAGCTTAAGCGCCCCTTTTTTTGCAGACGCTCCCACCTCCCAACGTCCTTCTACTTTTGGACGCGTATAACGGACACTAGACTTTATCGGGACGCCTTCTAAACTTCCACGCCAGCCGCACCAGCACAGCACGCCAACGGCCAGAAGTACATCTTCAAGTAAACAAGCTCGCATCACACGGCTCCACACAGCATGGCAAACGCAGCCAGCCTGATGGTTTGATGACGACTGACGTTTTTGATATCCGGGGAAGATGTCAGCCGCTTCTGCCGACAAAGTGTGTGGCATATGGTATCATCCGCCATTTCTTTCCCACCGGACCCATGCGAAAAAAAAAAGAAAAAAAAAGAAAAAAAAGAAAAAAAGAAAAAAAAAAAAAGAACAAGGCTTCCCTGTCGTGGAACCTGCCAGCTGCCAAGCCTTGTCTGATGCCGTCAAACCCTTTGCTCGTGCGACCGCCCCTCATCATCCACTTGTACTTCGAAATGCATATGTATACATATATAGTGTCAAATTGTGCTCAGTATCTCGGGTCCAGCCAGGGAGATCTCCGCCGTTCCGCCAGGTCATTTGCCTCAGCTGCTGGTGGGTACGTGTCATGTCTATCGCTGCGACTCGCCCCCTGTGAGGTTGCTGACTTTTTTGCACGGATTCCTATAGGCCAGGCCGTACATAATCACGTTTTGAAATCTTTTCCGTGTTTCATCTCATCCGATATGAACTTGGGAGGGCAGGGCATGACGGAATCAAATAAAATTTTATTCTTGCATCAGTACGGACTGATCTCCGTCTTGGTCCCGCAGGAAGCCAACCGAGTAATTATAATCGGTCATATCCGCACGTGCTTCGCGGTAGAACCTACTCCACCAGCGGCCATTCGATCGAACTCCTCTGACAAGGAGCCTCTTCTTCCGGTGACGGACCCGGCAACTCACGTATCGAGCGGCGGTCTGATGCCTAGGTCAGTGTTGCCGGGTCCTGACCTTTGTATGGGCCCTCGTTTACATGGACCCCCAAATCTGTTCTCTCAGTTGCCAGGCACGTATCATACAAACACAAGGGTCCTGGATAAACAAGCTCGGCAGCGTACCGCAGCCATTTTCCTCGGGTTTCGAACTCCTGCCTTGAGTTGTACATGACAACAGAGAGTCACCCAGTAGCGTGTCACGAGATCATTCTGACAGCCCCGATACAAGGTCATACGTGTGTATATCGGGGTCGCAAGTCCATGGAGAGCAAAAGAATAGGCCTGTCGTCCACCGTCGAACAAAAGGGCACGGCGCACGCAACGTACAACAAGTGGCAAACCAAAAGTCCCAGATGCATTCCAGTCTCTAGCAATGGAGCGCGACATGTCACGACATGTGTCCAAGATCGGGGTTGGCAATGAATAACGAGGGACGCGGGGCGACGCCATACTGTATCGTCGGCCGTGTCCGTGATGGCACTTCTTCACGACGGCGGGTGTTTCGAGGAACCGGAATCTGCTGTGGTTCCACTTCTTGAGACAACCTGCGTTCGTACGCTCTGACTCTGCTGGTCACGAGACTGCCCCTCTTTGGTGAAGCCATATCCGATGTCGGTAGCACCAGGAGCTCAGAGGGTATCCCCACGTCCATAGACAAGGCGGCGTCGGTGGGGACTTGTGTTGATCGTGGCGGATCGGCATGGGGTAAAGCACTTGACACAGAAATCTCGGAAGACGCAGGGTTGTCAACAGCGAGCATCCCTTGTTCGGTTATTTCCGTAGAACCCAGCGACGGTGCACGCCGGGAACTCGATCCGTCAGACGCGAAACGCTGGACAATGTCATAGCCGCCTGCCAAATATTCCGCGGAATCGGTGTTCGCCGTGCGTCCGCTATGAGCGGAAGACAGTGATTTGTCGTGTCTGGCAGGTATATCGTTGGAATGCGCAGGAGTTGGAGAGCATTCCTCTAACGGGACGAGAGAAGGGGCAGGCGTTGGGTCCCTGAAATCCAGCGGCTTGGACGTTGTAACCGACGCACGGCGTTCAAGAAGTGGGGGCTTCGTCAAACGTGACCACCAACTATCAGGACGGGATATAGACTGGGAATGCGACAAGGTGGACCCCGAGATAATCGAGTATCGAGAAACAGACGTCACCGGCTGCGAGTCAGAGGAGCGTGAAGCAGTGGGACTGTGGGGCGTGGGAGAGCTGCTAGTTGGCAGGGAGAGCATGGGGTTGTCCGCATGACTATGGGCTGTATGGCCGTGTGAAGGCTCTTGCAGAGACGGAAGCGAATAAGAAGGGTCCGAAAGGGATGTGTGTGAGACTTCTCTGAGAGGCGTGAGCATGTGCGGTCGCACAGAGAAGGGCCAAACGGAATCTTTGGGACCCAGAGCGGTCCACTCAAAACCGTCAGTTTCGCCGCTTCTCAGAACAGAGTGATCATAATCTGCGTCGTTCTCGGGAATGTCAAGGCGTAAATGGAGATCATAGTCATCGTCCGGGATAGGGTCTTCGAAGGGATCGGTGTGTGACCAGACGTTTTCGTCTTTCCGACGAGTCGGACGCGAAGAACAATCGCTCTGAGGACTTCCTTGACGAGATAAGCCTTCCTGGCCCCCTTCACGGAAATGATCGAACTTCTCCCACTCGTGATTCCCTTGATTTGCCCCAGATCCGCTAGGCTCGCTGCCGATCACGCCGCGTACCAAGACACCCACGGAACGGAGAGACCAAACACTTGCCCTCTCACTGTCTTGTCTTTGCACGGTCGAGTGTCCTGCCCAGCCAAACGATCTGGTGTCCTCGTCCGCAAACATGTCCTTCCGGGGCCGATGGTCCCTGGAGCGAAATTTGCTGATGCCGAGGTGTGCGAGAATGTCTGATATCACCACTCCCCCGACCCTTTCATTGATTGGACTTTCCAGGTGCGCTGCCTCTGGTGCAGTGCCGACCATCGAGCCCTCTGACGACAACTCGGGGTCATTTGCAAGAGGGAAAAACCTCCCAGCTGTCCTTCTGTTACGATTGTGCGCTCGCTTCATATAGTATATCATTGCGAGTCCACCTGCGACAAGCCCGAGGACACCGAACGTCGTCCAAAGTGCGATAGCAGTGGTATGCTTGCTTGAAGCGGCAGAGGACGAACCAACAGTGTTCGAGGGAGTGCTCGACGAATTCCCAGAAGCAGTGCCCGTTCCCCCATTAGAATTGGTCATTGAACCAGTATGTGTTGGAGGCGGTAATGAAGTGATGGCAGGCGTCGAGCCGGGAGAGGGTGCACTGTATGTCGTGACCATCGAGGATGTCGTCGGGTCGTATATGAATAAGGATGCAGATGCAGGGGCGGAGGCACTGTATCCTGACAAGAACGATATGAATGGCCATCGTCGTCATCACGCGACTCGTGCAACGCACCAAAGCAGAATAACACATAACCACCTGCTTGGACTGCCAAGTGATCTTTCCTCTGACCTAGATCTGCAAGGGCCGGAACGCTACTCCAGACCATGGGGTTCTGGTTCGTGTCCAAGATCCAGCCGTCGCTGTACGTCGTCTGGAGCTGCGCATCGCCGCCTCCGTGGATAAGGACTCGACCATCGGCAAGGACGACTGCTGCAAAGTCACGGCGAGAACTCGGCAATAACTGGTTCGAGATGGAGAGCGTCTCCCAGAAAGGAGGATTTTGAGTGGTATTTAAGGACCATACAGTGTCCATGGACACAAGGTTTGAGCACGATGCGCAGTATCCTCCAACGACTAGGAGGCGTCCATCTGGCAGCACGAGTGAGGCATGGCCATAAATATCGAGTGGTGCGCTGCTCGGAGACGGCAACAAGACAAATTCTGGACCGGACGGGCTAAAGGAGTAGTGGTCACTGAATGCATTGCCAGAACCATCTGCCTTCTCGCCACCAATCAACCACACCTTGCCACCCGTGTAGGATGAGGAGTGGCGAATCCTGCGCACAGGTTCGTTCGCCCAATTCTGTGGCTCCACGAGGAAAGATGGACTGGACCTGTTGGAAGTCGAGAGTAGAGCTGCAGAGTCATTTAGGCCTGTAAGAACTGACAATGAATCGGGGCCCGGTTGGCCCCCGAACAACAAAAGCTCGGTGGGGCTGAATGCGGACAGCGTGTGCCAGGCGAGGGCAGGTGAATAATTGCTGGAGAAGAGCTTCCACGGGGGAGACGACGAGTTAAAGGACTTGGAGAGATCGAGGGCTAGCAAGTCGGATATCTCTGGTGCAGAGCTGTACGAGTAGGAATTGAACTGATCACTCAGTCCGCCATGAACATATAGCGTGTTCTCCAGCAGAGCAACCGCCTGTGCCCATCTATTACGAATGAGTGTCATCCGCACAGATGGTTAGAGACCATGCGCACCTCGGGGATGGGGTGTACCGAGCAAGAGCCGTTGACAAGAAATACAACGAATAGATTACGATCTGGCGAAGCATATGTGCCGACTGGTTTATGCCTGGTAGTGTGAGATGCGGAAGGACAAGCGTTAGTGAACGTCGTGAGCTGGGTTCATCGGGTTCGTGAAGAGCGAGGGAGCGGCGAGGCGATCAGCAAGCAAGTTGAACGTTGTCCAACCTGTGCGGATATCTGCCAGTGCCACATTCGACCAGTAATCACTGCTTTTGGACATCCGCATATTTCAAAACTATACGACTTGGACATCTCACGAAAACTCCACCAATGTCTGTGTAGCAGTCGCCTTGATAGCTGTCTGATAGACACACCTGCATCAGCACTCAGGTGCGTCTCACAAATCTGAGGGGCACATCCTTGATGCCCAGAGTGACCTCAATCTTTGCCTGCAACACCCTGTCTCGCCATTCATCCACCGTCTCCACCCGACCATTCGGCTGTATGGCAAGCAAGGGCTCGACCCGCCAATCTCGCAATAGCGAGGCGAGGAAGCACACGCCTTCTGTGGATGCAAACTTACGCCCAATGCATGCGCGAGGACCTGTGAGTGGGGATAATTGATGAAATAGATCTGTGGAGATCAACCGACTCATGCCATACCGATGCTGAATGCCGTGTACTCCTCCGACTCCTCCTTTTGGTCCTCATCTTCCTGTTTCTTGTACCATCTTGAGGCTCGGAACTCATCAGGCTCGGAGAAATGACGTGGGTGGTACTCTAGGGCACACCATCCAGACTACACTCAAAGGAATGCCATGAATTTTGCTCACGGACGCCAATCATATCTACCACGACCTTGACATCCCTAGTTCAGCCATCATCCACAATGAGAGTGCCCAACAGTGACTCACATTAGTGCCCTTCTTGACATACAACATCCTGGGTTCATCCCCGTCAGAGATATCTAGGACCGTGTCGTGTTTAGCCTCTCGGACAAGAAAGACTCCCGATGCTACAACACCCACGAAATTCAGATGGCGTCGGTAAAGAACGTTATCACCTACGGAACATTCGGATAGCTTCGTGGAATGCTGCCAGCACCTTATCGAGTCTACTATAGTCTGCTGCCAACTGAGAAACAAGCCTCAGTAGAGGAAAAGCACTACTTCGCGCGAGGCTTACCAAGGTATCGCTATCTCTTCCTCGAGTCACCTCTTGCACTTGGGCAACGAGTTCATCTTGTAGGTCAGAATCTAGAGCGAGAAACGCAAGGGTCGCGGCCAAACTCTGTGCTGTGGTCTCTGATTATAAAGTGCAAGTCTGTCAAGGCTATCTAACAGACTTGGATCAAACACTTGCCATGACCAGCGAATAGAAAAGAGAACACGTTTCCAATCTGTGTCAAGATCACCTGTCAGTCTTTGTTACCAGCATAAAGCGGTCTCGAATCTTACCAATTCGTCATCACTGAAGCTCATCCTACCTCCTGCGTCCTCAGAAGCCCGAACGAGAAGCGAGAAGAGATCCCTCGCCCCCTTGGTTGTGCCGTCCTCGGCTCCAGATCTGATGGACCCGCGCGTGGTGTTGACTAGGGTGTGCATGAACGTGCGCATGGTATCATAAGCGCGACGGATGCGTTGTATCCTGTCAGGAATAGCAGAGATCAACTTCTAGTGCTTTCTGCGTGTTTGAGAAGCAAATACTGCACTGACCACGGAAACGGTAATTTCCAAACCCACGCAGGGGCAGTGATCGCGAATATATTCGTTTTCGTGACAATCTCCATGCACTCCTGTATGTCCATTTCACCTGGGTGAACAGGCGGATTGGCCCATGTGAGTGGAACCCCGAAACCGACTGATGCGATTATTATGAGCGTAAACTGTAGTAAGATGATGGTATGAATGATCATTCTCCGGGCAGTTACCCAAGAAAGCCCACCTTGAATGTGAGCACGCCGACACTCTGGATCTCGACAACATCTTTCGCAGCCCAACCCTCAGCAGAGGACATCTCTGCATAAAGCCTACGCGAGGTATCCCAAACAAAGGTATACCTTGGATAGATTGAGTACAGAATGAATGTTCGACGAGCGAGCCACATACGTCTCGTTGTTAAATGCGGGGCTGGTAATCCTCCTGTGCTTCCTCCATAAATCACCCTCCGCGGAAATTATGTTCGGGCCCCAGAACCTGGGGGACACAAGATGGGGACTTTGTACACGGACGAACACGACATTGCAAACTCACAGAAAGAAGCGGGCCAGGTGATCTGCCTTTCCAAATGCGCCAGACTTGTGACCGGCGACGACGACCTGCTTGCCGACTTGCATGGAGCGTGTGTATATTGTTGGGAAACCGCTGATGAATGGAACGATGGAGACGGTGTCACAGCCATAGCGATGGTAAACTGGAGCGAGGTGAGTCTGGGCATGAGAGAAGAAGTGCACATACTGTTCTTATTCTTTCTCCAAGTCCAGGTGAATAACAGACCTGTCCATGGAGAAGGTCAAGAGAGAGAGGACACGTCGT
Source organism: Tylopilus cervinicoccineus (assembly GCA_038094635.1). Lineage (NCBI taxonomy): Eukaryota > Fungi > Basidiomycota > Agaricomycetes > Boletales > Boletaceae > Tylopilus > Tylopilus cervinicoccineus. Next base: position 36,455 of record JBBPUK010000024.1, on the reverse strand, counting down.
GAAAAAAGACAGACCGGGGTTCCACCAAGTCTCTGGTAGGGTGAGAGCCAAGATGGTGAACGGCGCAAAGGGTATGCGCAAACCCGGAAGACAGCCGACGGTCTGTGAATAGATCGGTATCGAGAATGGGAACGGGAGATCGAGTCTGAGAGACCTTGAGGGCATGGACGAACTTGACGACGCGGGAAACGCAGAGGACGGAGACGAGCGAGACGACGGCAGTGTACCAAGACAGACCTAGCGAAATGAACAGGCCTGGCTGAGCTGGCACCTCTGTCATGACTTAGCCGAGTAGTGGACAGGTTAGACGATCCAAAGCGCGACCGGATTTGGCAGGGGCTAGGCTAGAGAGGTACTGTACTACACTAGTAACTAACTACTTGGTACAACAAAGCTGATTATCGCGTCGGCTACGGCTACAAGGATACCATACGAATAAATTAGAGTCGAGGCTGAGCCGTCACTCGCTCATGCTCGCAGAGGTTTAGGCGCCGCTTGCAACGCCAGAACCTGGCAGAGCCCGGGTCAGCCCGCCTCCATGCATCTGTTGCGGGATCACTCACTTTCTGTCGAACCCCCGCTCTTGGGATAGACCTCCTCGTGTATCCGGTTCTTCAGCAGTGCACCGACCGGGGTGACCCTGTGTGTCGTCGCAGTCGAAGGGATCGCAGCACAGATGCCAGAGGATGCAAGGGCGCACAAGAAGAGACAAGTGGAGATGGCAGAGCAGCGCATTTCGGTGGGGGTTACGTTCTGGTTATCGGGCAATGATTAATGATGTATAACTGTGGGAGGCCCCGTCCACTACCAGCCTTTTTATCGACCTCGACTCCGTGTTTGTTCGAGGCAGTTGGCCGATTGCCTCGCCTGTGCACGTCGTTGCGTGAGATGGCCCGGCTGTTGCTGTTCCCCAGAGTACGACCTGAACCCCGTCGCACGTCTGGTTGCACGCGGGTGACGAGATCGTGCGGCTGACAGCGAGACGGCGACGGATGTCCTCGGCATAGCACTGCACTTCGGGGCCGCTGAGTGCGATGCCCATGTCGCCAGGGGTGACCGTTGTATGGACTATACGTGCGTCGTCGCAATCATTTCCAGCTTTGTTCTCATTTGCTTGTCTGCTCACACCTAGACTCTCTCGAGACTCACCGCGGACCTCTCCGTCGTAACCAAGTCTGGATGGCCGCACTATGAACATGTCCAATATTGGATTCATGCCAGCACCACCGTCCTTTTTGATCCTACTGCTCGGACTGTGCTCGAACCCGCAAAGGAAGGATTCTGACTAGGTCCAAGGCAACAGCTTTGGTTCAGGCGGTGCCAAGGTCAGAGGTAGACGAGGGTGTCGATCAATTCCGATGAGGCAAGCAGTGCCAGGCTGTCATTAGCTGGCACGGTTCTTTGAGACGCCGCTGCACCGACAACGATACGGATCAGTGGTGCTCCCAAGTCTGACCCGATCACCGTTCGTTGCCTACTTGCACTAATGTGTGCCGTTGCAGTCGATTTGTGCGTAATCATGGCACTGCGTCCTGTACGTGATACCATCGCATTCTAGCTCGCCTTGGGATGCTCACGAGGCGAGGAAACTTGAACACACACAGTTGTTCACCGAAACGCAAGTCACACCCAAGCAAAGGCAAAATGGATATCTCTCTCTAGCTGCTGCGTCAGTCTCCATCCGACCTCTCATGCGTTGCATCAGCATCCGCCACGCTTGCCGAGGTTCACCTGTCACCAATCGCCAAGTCTTTGATGCACTTTCCCACTCAGGAGAGCACCGGGCACCGGGGTTGCTGACAGGGGTGCAGGACCTTGGTAGGTGCTTGGGATGAGCATCCGAATGAGTGACCGTGCATCACTGACCTGCGTCTGCAGCACGCCTGACAATGCCTCCGGAATCTGAGCACGGTTATAACGACCTTGCCGGATGATCGAGATGAAAACTTGTTCTCACCCCCGTTGACCATATTGCGAGCTATGGTTGTGAGGAGGACCATCAACAAGCTCTCGCGGCACAGACCGACAAAAGGACCCACCTTTGCCTCTGATAACTCCGCCGGCGACGGACGAAATCAATACGAGAAACGAAAGAAGTGAGGGAGGAGCGAAAACCAGCATACTACGATGCTGCTGGGTGTCTACAACGGCTGTGGAAAGGCAGCTTACGTCTTTCAGGCTATATATCTGCTCGCATCCGTGTCTCACGCTGCGAGTGTGCATTACGCAGGAGAGCGATGAAGTCCCACTGGCATCGGTAACCCCTGTCACACTACTTTCTGAACGTGGACTTCCTCGCGCGTCCGTTGTCGCTGTCTTGCGTCTGGTTCAGGTCTGTCGTGACGGCTCAAAGGACAGTTTTGATCCCAGGAAGTACACAGTGAACGTGATTTACAGTACATGCAATCGCCTAAGAATAATATATTTCAACGCCACCACAACAGCCCGCATCCCAAACGCTGGTTTCAAGACACAAGTCTAAAGCAATCAAAGTCCGTCATACGGGTTCGGCCGAGGAAGGTTGCGGTTGTCTGAAAAATTGAGGTGCTGTCTCAGCACTCGAGAAGCAAGCTGTAGTTGCTGCATGGTGACGAGAAGACAGCCGGCGTTGATGAGGAACAGCACAATCACTGCCACCCCAATCCATTGTGGAAGTATTGTGTTTCGGCAAGGTACCTCCATGGAGATGTCATGGATGTAGCCATTGGAGGAGGAGAGGAGGA
>JBBPUK010000024.1:0-28067 GCA_038094635.1 Tylopilus cervinicoccineus | reverse complement strand
ACTGATGCTCTTCTGGCGGCTGCCAGCTTGCAGTGTCCTTCTTTACTTGGGACGTGTTGGGGGGTGAACCACGTCTAGGGCATACGCATTGCCTCGCCGTGAATTCCCTGAGCCGCATAAAAGACCACGGACAACGTCCACCGACACGCTCATGTCTGTCAACATCGTTCTCCCTTCTCTCTCCGCCTGGGCAGCGTCCCGCTTGACAGGCCTCCTGCAATCAAAGACGCGGGACGCCTTCAACACCGCCTTTGACGGCACCTTTGCTGCCCACTGCAGCTTTACTCTCAACAACACGACCGTCTCTCGCGACACTTACAGGGCGCAACTCCTCGCACAGAGCGCTGCGGCCCCCGAAGAAGGGGGTACGGTCGTCAGCATTGAAGGACAGACCGAAGTCCAAGTCGGAAACCAGGGGCAGCTCGTGCGTACCCCCTTATTTTACAGCCTCGTGGGACTGTCGCTGAGGGGACGGTTCGTTGAGACAGTCTGGTCTGGTCGGCATATTCTACACGGCGCTCTCCGACTCGCGGTTCCTCGTGCTTGGTGTCCCCTCTGAAAGCAGGGCGACGTCTTCTCTCAATCTGGTGTAAGCAGGCCTTTTTTTCCCGCGCGCGGTGAATGGCAAGGCCAATGACCCGATTGTTGCAGCATCGAACCCACAGAGCAGCGTCCTCCGAACCCACTTCACGTGCGCGGTTATTTCGACCCCAGGAGAGTGACTTTGGTCAACCAGGTAGTTGCCGAGACCAGCTACCATGTCACTATTCCCCATGCCTCCGTTCCGAAGGCGACGACTGCGGACAACTCCAAGGTGGAGCTTGGGCCCGGACCCATACAACTTCCGTCCGGCTTCCCAGGGTTGTTCGGTGGACCTGGACCTGTGAGACTCCCACTCGGTCCTGTTGGGCCTGGGCATGTATGGCTTCCTCCGAGCGAATCTGGAGCCCAGCCCGAGACATTGCCTGGGTTTGGTGCATTCGGTGTCGGACCGGTCATCGTCCCTGGGGAAACTCTTGGGGAGGCCAAGCCTTGAGTGCCATCATACCCGGCCATGTTCCTTGGGCCATGATTGTGATCGCTATCTAGTGTTGTACAATTCGTTACTGTTACACTGTGAGCGTCCGAGAACCACAGACGACGCTACGGGAACCATGTCTTTTTTTGTGTTTTAGCCTAGGGGGTTGAGCGGGAAAACGAAAAACTCTGGCTTATCGGCTTTCAAACCTAATCCGAGTCATGGGTTACTCCCACACGAGGGTGGTCACGACTCACGCTGGACTCGCCCTCCCGAGCGGTCTGGGTGACACGCCTCGTGACGACCCGGCCGTTGGACTCGACCTGGGCACTGTCTGGCCCGAGGTCGTCGTTTCCAACGACACCCTCGAATTCGCCGACGCCAGCGTTGCCGAGGGGGCCGCCGACTTCGTCGCGGGCATAGGATGCATGGGTCTGCTCCACCTCGGGATCATCGTGCGGGTGGTGCGAGCGGGCATAATCGATCGATCTTTGCTTCATCTCGTCGATGTTGGCCGTCTCGCGATCTGCCTGGGAAGCGTGAGAGATAGGGCGGGTGTATGCGGGGGGGGGGGGGACGACGCACCTTTACGACGGCCTCGGAGGGGGTGGCAAGGTCTTCGTTCCATCCAGGGGCGTTGTCCATGGGCGGGCCATGGGGCACGCCTGGGTGATTCTGAGCGACGGGGTCAGGATGCGTGTGCACGAAGAAGAGAAGGCGGGACCGATGATCCGCTGGCGGGGCTAGTGAGGGGGTGAGGGGGCGAGGGGGTGAGGGGGTGAGGGGGTGAGCTGGGCGGGAGCGACAGTGGGCAGCAGGGTGCTCACGCTGGACGGTGCAGCGAGCGCGTCGGCGAGGACGGGACGAGTCGTGTGCGGGCGCGGGCTGTTCTGAGGGCAAACATGTGGGGCGGGGACAAGACCGCGTCCGACTGATTTAAAGTGGCCCAGTTCTGACGTCATACACCCACACCCAGCCACTACAGACAAAGTTTCAGGCTCTTCGTGCTCATGCCACCATGACCCCGCGATATCTCATCTTGCCCTGCTCAAGCCTCGCAAACGCCTCCTCGATCCCTTGCACGCTCATCGGAAACTCCTCGATCATCGGCTGGATGCCGTGCAGCGCGGCGAACCTCAGCATCTTGATGTGCGCCCCCCGCGAGCACGGCAGGCTTCCTTGGATCCGAATGCCGGCGGCCAAGACCTCCATGGTGGGCAGGACCAGATCCTCGTCCGACACGGTCAGGGCATAGACGCTGCCCCTCGGCTCGACGACCGGCAAGAGCCTGTCCGACAGCGTGGTTAGACCCGCTCTCCCAAGCAGTGCACGACGTACAGGCTCCAGTCGGGAAGCGACGAGGTCGTGATGATCAGATGGTCGACACGCCGGTCGACTTGAAGCTTGGTCGCGCCCTTGGTCGCGTAGAACTCGGTTGCGCCAAGCCTCTTTGCCTCTTCCTTCTTACTGTCCGTGCTGGAGAAGACGACGACCTCGCAGCCCATCTTGGAGGCAAACTGGACAGCGAGATGCCCAAGGCCGCCGATGCCGACGACACCGACGCGATCGGTGGAGCGAACATACGTGTGCAACGGGTTGAACACGGTGGATCCCGCGCACATGAGCGGGGCTGCCGCTGCAGAGGAGACGGACTCGGGGACGTGGAAGAGGAAGGCCGCCTTCCAGAGGGCATGCGAGGCAAACGCGCCCTGGTCGAGGTCATCCAGACCGTACATGGCGCGTTTCTCACAGAACATTTCGTGGCCGCTCAGACACTGGTCGCAGTGCATGCAGCAGTTGTGCAGGTACCCCCAGCCGGCGCGATCGCCACTGGAGCGGTGTGAGTGCATGTCCGCTGGGCGAGAGAGACACTTGCACTTTGAACGTGTCCACCTCTGCGCCGATCTTTTCGACGACGCCGACGCCCTCGTGACCGAGGACCATGTCGGCGGACTTGTAAAGCTCGTCGGTGCCGCACAGTCCTGCGTGAGTGATCCTGAGGAGGACCTGGTCAGGGGCGAGACTGTCCATGTAACCCTTGGCCTCGACGATCCTTCCAGACTCGTGGCCCTTGTAGACGGTGTAGTGGAGACCCAGCTTCATCGTGACGGTTGGAGGAGGAGGAGGAGGAGGAGAGCTGGGACAAATAAATACTGCACTCGGACGATCCCGCACAACCCAAAGTCTTGCAAGGCCTACTATTAGGAGTCTCCTGTCGGTGATGTCATGATTTACTGTCACGAGTGACATGTGACTGATGCCATCCGTGTGCTCCTCCGGGGCAAACGCAACTGCCACAGCTGCGTGTAATGATCATTTCCTGCCATGACTGACTCCAACAACAACCAGTCGCCAATTGCTAGACGCTTGATCCTGTTTCTTTATGTCCTGGCACTGATCAAGTTGCAGGGGGTCGTTGAGTCTGACTGAACCGAACGCTGCGTTCGGTTCGGGGTTCACCAAAGAACCGGACCAAACACGACTACTTGGTGTAGCCGCGCCATGTCCTGTCCCGTCGAGACACCGCTCCCCGTCCCAGCCCACCCCAACACTGTCCCGCCCGGTGAGCTGTCCGAGGAGGAGCAAGCAGAGTACGGCCGCGTCCTCGCCCACTTTGCCAGCCCGGATTATGTCCTCCCCGGCGTCCAACAGGAAAAAGACGCAAAGCTGACGGAAGAGGAACGCATGTGGCTCGTGCGTCTCTCCCGCCGCGTTCTCCTCCTCTCCTTCACCATCTTCCCAGTCGTACGAGTGCATCCTGCGCTACATACGCGCCGCGAAACACGACGTGTCCGAGAGCATCAAGCGCCTCCAAGACTCCCTCAAATGGAGGCGCGGCTTTGGGCTCTACACCTCCATCACCGCAGAGCACGTCCAGCCCGAAGCTGTCACCGGCAAAGAGTTCGTTTTTGGCTACGACACCCATGGCAGACCGGCCCTCTACCTCTGTCCGAGCAGACAAAACACTGAAGAGAGCCCGCGTCAGATTCACTTTGTCTTCTTTGTCTTCGAACGTGCCATCGAGCTCATGGGGCCCGGCGTAGAGTGCGTCTTCGTGTCGTTCACCGCGGGTCCCCACGGTGCTCACGCAACTTTTGTTGCAGGACGGTCGCTCTCATGATCGACTACGCAGACAAGGCAAAGAACCCCTCCTTTTCCACCGCCCGACAAGTCCTCCACATCCTCCAAACCCACTACCCAGAACGTCTCGGCGCGGCGATCATCACACACCTCCCCTGGCTGCTCAACGCGTTCTACAAGCTCATCAACCCGTTCATCGACCCGGTCACGCGCGCAAAGATGATTTTCAATCCCGTCTCGGACGACCACGGGCTGTGGCGGTCCGCCGAGGCGAGGGACCAGGGCCGAGACGATGCCAAATTATTCGACCTCGACCAGCTCGTCAGTGACAGCTGGTTGGGCTCGGCGCCGTTCAAATACACGCACGAGGTCTATTGGCCAGCCTTCCTGTCCATGTCCGAGACCCGGCGAAAAGACATGACACGTGTTTGGCGCGAACTGGGGGGCGTGATTGGCATCAGGGAGTGGGACGTCAAGGTCGGCGTTCGCGACGGTTTGACAGCGCCTGCTGCCAACGGCGTGGCGGGTCCAGCATTATAATCCATCTACCGATACCCCGCGTATTTCTAGATCACTACATAGTATCCTTGCTTGCTTGCAAAGTCTCCTCGGTCGAGAGCCGATGACGTAACAGCCACGCAAATACTGTCGTGCTCTACCAGAAAACGCAAGTGCTTGCATGTTGTCAGCTCCATCCAGCCGCTGGTTTTCTGCAGCAGCAAAATGTCTCAGTACGCCAGCGTTTCCAACAGCAGCAAGTGCACAGCTGGTCAAACACCGTGTCTGTCTCCGCAACTCTCAGACGGCAGACGAGGTCGCGGACGCATTCGTTCCCGCTGGGTCAAAAGACAAGGTCGTCATCGAAGCATTTCCAGGTATGACGGGGCTTCTGAACGGTGCGTCGTACTGACCATCTTTCTCAAAGGACCGGGAGTATTGACACGTGCCTTGCTGCAGCTCCCGAGAGAACGAATACGCAAGATTATCGTGCTCGAGAGCGCTGACTGTTTTCTCGATGGCCTCCGGGTACGTCGCGATGCGTTTCCCCTTCGTTGCGACCCGCTGAACCCACTCAGCCACTCCAAACAGTCGATTCACGCGTGCAGGTCCTCCCGTGGGACGGATATGCCTGGAGCACCTATCACGACCTCGAGGCCGAGGGCTATCTGTCTGACGTCGAGACCTCCAGTTGGCAAGACCGTACGTCTCTCTGTTCACACCTCTGCTCGATTGACCCCTGTCAACCCCCAGCGGATCCCCCACTGCGTTTTATTGCGCATCTCCCTACGTCCATCTATGGCGAGCAGCTCATCGCACAGCTGTTGCGTCTGGTACCCGACCGCGGCTGGCTGTTTCGCTATGGCAGAGTTCCGATGAGCTACGTCATGCACGATTTCGTGTGGGAGGTGCGTCAACGTCGTCCCTGCCCTGCGCACCCATTCTGATGCCCTCTCCCAGCGTATATCAGCAAACACCGACAACGCTGATGACCTGAGAAATCGGTGCAAACTGTCCGTGATCGCCGAGGCCGTCGCCGCATTTCGACAAGTCGTCCCTTTGAGCGTCCTTCAGCCGTACGAAGAGCATTTTTGGCCACCGAGCATGGCTGCTACCGAAGGTCGTTCAAAGAAGAACCGGCAAAACAGAAACATGGTCGCTGTCACTATGGATCCACTGTCGCACCAGGTCTCGTCCCGTCCCCCTTCTGACGCGCCGAGGGACGCTGATCGCTCGGTTTCGCTAGGTCATCGGGAAGGGGCTTCTTGACAAGTGGGACTACTGCTTGCGCAAACTGTTTGTCCTCAGGTCAAATCCACTGAACCGTGCCATTCCGTGCGTCAGCATCGGCTTATTTCGTGCTGTCACTTATTATTATTGTTATTATTATTATTGCCAGTCATCTGGCCCCGGGTGCATCCACTTTGTTGACCATGCTTACGGATGGCTCCCTCTCGGGTCATCGCCCAATTGATACTTCCAAGCGTATACGCGAGATGAACGTACAAGATTGGGCAGCGCTCGTACACGCTTTCCACTCGTGGCCATTTGCTCCTGATGTCAGTGACCACAACCTACTGATTGTATATCCTCACGTTTTCTGCGATTCAGGATTTGCTTATAACAGATTCATTTTCTCGCGAAGATAGAATCTGACAAGCATCCCTCATCATATCTAGCGTATATTAGATCCGTCTCGATTCCAAAGCAGATTTAAATTGTCGTCATGATCGTCAATACACCCAAAAAGTAGTATTAGATGAATAATCTAGCAGACGGAAAGCCGAGAGCACTTTTTAATCGAGGGCGCTTCATACGAGACAAGAATGAAAGAGGAGGGAAGGAAAACGTTTAAGCTTAGTATGTACAACCTAGGCGAACCCTTTTTGCCTTGGTTATGAGTCTTCTGGGGTGAACGGTTGTGGTGTTCCACCGAGGCGCTCGCCGTGGACGCGAAATCGGTACAGGCATGTGTACTCTTTCTTGCCCCAGTTGTTCTTAATGACGAGCGCAACGATGCCAAAGTCCACACCAAGATCCTGGATCTCTTGGCGCACAGGGAACGTCTGAATGTTGGACGGCGCATCGATGTCGTATGTGAACGAAGCCAGACGGATAAAAGGTTGGCTTGCAGGAACCGTGGAAGGGTAGTCGTCTTCGCCAGGCTCTTCGGCCAAGGGCGATCCAGATTCCTCCGCAACGCGCACAGCTTCTGCACGTCGTGCAGCTTGCTCCGCTCTAAAGGCCGTAACCTTTTCGAGGTTTTCCTTCCCCTCTACGAGTCCCCATACTTCCATGTCCCGAGGGGCAGTCCGGAGGTCAAATGCAACTTCTTTTGAAACATGATCGATTGTGATGTCGGTGATATAAGCAGGGAAAGAGAGCGCTACGCCAAGCTGACCAAAGTCTCCGCTCATGGGCCAGCAGAGTCCGCTGTGAATGTCTTGATGCAGCGCTGTGATGGGTGACCGGCCCATCTCACGACCGTGACCAGTCATCCAGCTGAGCACTGTGCCGCGCAATGTGGTTGGACGCATCTCGAGGGTATGCGACGTGAGACTCGGTATAGGACGAGCCCCCGCAGAGTGTAGAGCAAAATCGGCACGTGAAACAATGTCGCGTGTGGTGGACCGCACGACAGCGGTGTCGACAAGGTGAGATATCAGGCCGGTTATGTCAGTACCATCACTGGACTTGATGATAAGACCTTTGCCAGAACTGACGGCAGAGGACAGTTTGGACCACCATGCTGGCCCGGAAGGTGCCGAGTCTTTGACTGCATTCTTGGAGAGTTCGATAGCTTCCTTGACTCCACCTTCGATATTACCCAGGCGGTCTTCAAGCAACTTCAACTGTTTGCGTGCTTCCCCGTCACTGGTTGGTGGGGGTGGAGAGGAAGGTATCCCTTGTGGTACTGATTCAAGTGCGCTAAGTTGTGCATGGAGCACATCGATTTGTCTCTTGACGTCCGAGAGACTCTGGCTTGCTGAAGCTTGAAGGTAGGTTTCTGCCTCTGACACTCGCTTTGCCTCTTCGCGCACCCGTGCTTCGAGAGCGTATACCCTATTTACAACCTCTCCGTGTGCATGCGCCTCAAGGTCCTGCTGGGCTCGTGCTCGTTGGTGGTCTAGCGAGAGGCCAGAGAGCGCGGATTCGATGTTCTGCAACCGTGCGACAAGTTCATCAAGGTTCGTAATCGGCGTTTCCGGAGCGTAGTATGGGCGAGAGGAGGTACGATAGGGAAGCAGCTGAACTAGAGGATCATAGAACTTGAACAATGCAAGATAGACCACGAGCGCTACGATGGCGAGCCTTGAGAGATACGTGAATGATTGCGTATCAATGGAGCGCACAAGTGCGACCGGTTGACGGAATAAAACATTCACTGTCAATCCCAAGATGCGCCCGAGTGTCAAGAATATGAAGGACATGATGCTGAGTATCCATTCGAGGATGCCCAAGAAGAATCTCGCGATTCTGTTGACCAGACGGCCGAGGAGGCCACCAATTGAGAAAGAGCGACTGCGAGAGTCGGAAGCGTCGATGACGCCATCTACTCCGGGTGGTTCATCACTCTCCAATATTACCTCTAAACCGGGTTGAGTGTCGAATAGACAGTTCTCCAAGTCGGAGTAGAGTTTGGATGGCGGAGGCACGGAGCTACGGGACACAGAGGTTCGCGACGGAGGTGGGACAGATGTGCGCAACAGTGACTCCCGAGTGGCAGATGCGAGCTGCGCCGACGAATGCTGCGAGAAGGATTAGAAAGCAAGTCGTGACGACAGGCTGTGTAGGCTGACCTGTTCGCTGTCGATGCTGCTCTCTTGGTCGTCCTCTGCTCCATCGAGGTCGGCCTCACCACCCTTGGATCCCCTCTTCCTTCTTTTCCGCTTATGGTAGCCAGCTACTGGGAGCGAAGTCAATGTGCCAGGGCCGATATCCTTTTTCTTCAGCTTCTTTCTGCGCTTTTTCCCGTCGTCGGAGACCTGGTCGTCCGACTCTTCCAAGTCGGACACCGAGGGACGGTAGGCCTTGTTGTCGAGCGACATGCGGTTGCGCCTGTTGCTTGCGGAGACCTTTCTGGAAGCGGACTGGTCGTCCTCGTGCGTGCGCTGCCGTTGGAGCTCCATGTACTCGCGGTCTAGTTCCTCGTAGTCGAGGCTAGATTCTTTGCCGTTGGTGGTCGCCGCGGAGACGTCTGCAGGCTCGGCTGACCGCTGTCGAAGATAGAACGAGGTCGCGGTGTCGATGGCACGTCTGGACATGTCGAGGACGTGATCAAAGGGACTCTTTCCGCGCGTGGCGTTGTCGATGGACTGGGAGTGTTCCTCGGCCTCGGAGTCGGACACGTGGGTGAGAGCGGAGGCCTGCTTCGCGAGGGATTTCCGATGGGAGAGACGGCCGGGGGGAGGTGCCAGGCGGCGGTTGGAGGTGGAATGGGTCTCCTTTTCATACTCGACGGACGTGCTGCGAGGGACGTTGAGGTTCGTCTGGGAGCCAGATGCCCAGGCGTTATTTGGGTTGCCGGGGGGCATTTCGGAGGAGGAGGAGGCGGCCTGGTTGAAGGCGGCGGCGATGTTTACGGAGGTGTCCTTCACGCTCCACTTTTCGGGGTGGAGGGTGGACTGGTCGCGCTTGAGGCGTGCGTAGCGGACGAGCGCGGTCTCGTCCTGTGCGTCTGAGGGATCCAGGTTCGGGGATGGTTTTGGCGGCGATCTAGTGCCTGCTGTGGGCGCGCTGTCGGGGGTGGGTGAGGGGGAGCTGCGCGCGTGCGGGGTGGGTGGTGGACATACCCGTACGCGTAGGAGGCGGTCAAGGGCTGTCTGGGCTGGAAGGTGGTGTGCTGGTGCGGGCGAGAGGGCGGTTTGTTGAGAAATGTACCGTGATCAAGACGTCGTCCGTGGCCGAGGGGCGTGCCAGAGAAGGACATGCGACACGTTGAAGCAGCACGGCGACGGTGCGCGCGTCCAACCTCGACCGTGTTGTCTCGTGTTTGTATGCATCTACGCTACACCCAGATATATGCCCTTGTACGCTACCGTCCACGTCCACGTCCACGTCCACGTCCACGTCCACAGTCCACGCCGTGTCACTGGCAGACACACCAGGTCAGCGTGCACACCACCGCAGCACCGCATACACGCACCAAAAAGTAGTCTGGCACCCGCCGCGACACCAGTGGCTCGCCCGCCCGCGGTGCAGGGTCAAACTGAAGGCTGCTCTTCCGTGAGTGCGGGCCACCCAAAGACAGCATCGTCCACCCACAATGTGTACGACAGTTTTTCGTCAATCTCCATGATCGCCGCCTGGTTGCCGCATCGATAGCAGTAGTTGGGGGCACTGAAAATCGTCACCACGTTCCGGTCTTGTCCCCAGCTATACCCTGCACGCCGTGTCACTCGAGTGCACAAGGACATGCCATCGCAACTCACCCTCCATCACCAGCTGATGCGCTCGCGCCACGAGCGTCAGCCCATTGTTGTGGTTAAACGCCTCCGAGATGTCCTGCCCAAACGTGTACCCTGCCCCGCGGGGCGAAATCCCCCAGCCACACCGGTCGTCGGGGTCAGACCACAGCAGGTCACACATCGGCCCTTCATGAGGTACCTCTTGCACGCGATCAATCGACCGCACGTGGTCGAGCGTGTCAATCGAGGGCGACAATCCACCGTGGAGACAGAATATCTAGCGAACGCTCAGCAGACCTGCTGTACACCCGGGGGGGTTACTACTCACTTGGTTGTCGATTAGTGCAGTCAAGGGAAGAAAGTCGAACAGGTCCGTAAAGAAACGCCACACGTTGGCGTTGCCGTATTTTCGCAAGCACTCGTCGTAGAAGCCATACACCTGCGTGATCTGCCTCGACTCGTGGTTGCCCCGCAGAATCGTGACGCGGTCCCGATACCGCAGCTTGAGCGCGACCAGAAGCGTCACCGTCTCGACAGAGTAGTATCCACGGTCGACGTAGTCGCCCATGAAGAGATAGTTGGTGTCTGGCGAGTTCCCGCCGATCCGGAAGAGCTCTGACAGGTCATGCTGTGCACCGACGATGCGGCACGGGGCAGGCGACGCGATCAGCGACTGATCACGCCGAGGAGACCATACGCACGAATTGGCCGTGAATGTCGCCACAGACGGTGACGGGACATCTGACGGGCTGCACGTTGGATTCCTCCATCAGGATCTCCCTCGTCTGTCTGGGGGTCAGCGACGATCGGAAGGTGGGCGGGGTACAGGCCTTGTCGCACAGCTTTTTTACGTCCGCCTCTGCGAGTTGTTTGCACTGGCTGAGCTGCTCGATCCAGCCGTCAATTTCGTGTTCCATGGGGGCGATGTGGTTCGGGTCGAAAGCACTTCAATAGGCCAATGTCACGCGTCACACTCGCTATCAACGCATGTCACGTTCCCAATCAATGTCACCCGAGGCTCGCCATGGCCCAACCAGAGGCAGTATACGCGACGGACGAGGTACGTCCACGTCCTGGTCCACGAAGACCGCTGACCAGCGCAGTATGGAAGGCCGTTCATCATCCTCAGAGAACAGGCAAAAAAGACGAGGAGCCACGGCATAGACGCCATCAAGGTCTGCACCCCTGCGCTGCTGACCGATACCACTCACCCAGCCCGCTAGTCCCACATCCTCGCCACGAGGACCGTCGCAAACATCGTCCGCACGTCCCTCGGCCCACGAGGTACGCGTCACTTTGCGTGGCCGCACGATCACTGCCACACCCACATCGCAGGTCTCGACAAAATCCTCATCTCCCCTGACGGCGACATCACCGTCACCAACGACGGCGCGACCATCCTCGGTCAGATGGAGGTCGAGCACCAGATCGCAAAGCTCCTCGTGCAGCTCTCTAAGAGCCAGGACGATGAGATCGGCGACGGCACCACTGGCGTCGTCGGTACGTACCCCACTGTCGCCATCCGAGCACTGTCGTTCAACCATGCTTCATAAGTCCTGGCCGGTGCATTGCTCGAGCAGAGCGAGGCTCTCATTGACCGGGGAATCCACCCCATCCGCATCGCAGATGGCTTCGACAAGGCTTGCGCGGTCGCTGTCGAGCAACTTGACCGCATCTCAGATCGCGTCGAGTTCTCTCCTCAAAACAAGGAAAACCTCATCAAAACTGCAACGACAAGTCTGGGCAGCAAAATGTGCGCATCTCTGTCCTTTCCCTGTTCTCAGCTGACGTTGCCTCGACAGCGTCTCGAAAGAGATCAGGCAGTTTGCAGAGATTGCCGTGGACGCAGTACTAACAGTTGCAGATATCGAACGTCGCGACGTTCCTTTTGACCTCATCAAGGTGGATGGAAAAGTCGGCGGATCTCTGGCCGACACCACCCTCATCAAGGGCGTGCTCATCGACAAGGACATGTCACACCCGCAGATGCCCTCGTCTGTCAAAGATGCCCATCTGGCAATCCTCACGTGCCCGTTCGAACCACCGCGCCCAAAGACGAAGCACAAGCTGGACATCACGTCTGTCGAAGAGTTCAAGAAATTGCGAGATTACGAAAAGGAAAAGTTCGAGGACATGATCAAGATGGTCAAAGACACGGGTGCCAACCTGGTCATATGCCAGTGGGGCTTTGATGACGAGGCGAACCATCTGTTGATGCAAAATGAGCTGCCAGCCGTACGGTGGGTTGGCGGACCCGAAATCGAGGTGAGGCTCTGTCATGTCACCCTGCTGCCTGAGTCGTGACCCCCCCCCCCCCAGTTGATCGCTATCGCCACACATGGTCGCATCGTGCCTCGGTTCGAGGAACTCACTACGGAAAAACTGGGTAAAGCTGGCATCGTACGCGAAATCACTTTTGGCACGACACGTGACAAGATGCTTGTCATTGAGGAATGCGCCAACACCCGTGCTGTCACCATCTTCGTGCGTGGATCGAACAAGATGGTATGGGTGTTTGTCGCATGCTCTACACACTTACCCACTGTGTTTCAGATTGTGGACGAAGCAAAGCGTGCATTGCACGATGCCATATGCGCCGTCCGCAATCTTGTTGTCGACAACAGAGTGGTTTATGGTGGTGGTGCCGCCGATATCAGCTGCTCTATCGCCGTGACAAAGGCTGCAGACGAGGTTGGTGCAAGAGGCCTGACTGGACTCTTTGACTGAGTCTCGTCTAGATACCCTCGATAGAACAATACGCAATGCGCTCTTTTGCCGCTGCGCTTGATGCTGTCCCACTAGCGCTTGCAGAGAACAGCGGTCTCTCGCCAATCGAGACGCTCGCCCAGGTCAAGAGTAGGCAAGTGACGGAGAAAAACACGCGTTTAGGGATCGACTGTACCGGACAAGATGAGAGCGGTGCGTTCTTCACCACTCGACGACCAATGGGGTGTTGAGTCGGGCCACAGACATGAAGAAGCAGTTCGTGTACGATCCATTGATCTCAAAGCGACAACAGTATTTGCTTGCGACACAGGTGCGTATCGCTGCGCGATTCTTGAGTTCCTGGCTGAATTTCATCGTCGCAGCTCGTGCGGGCGGTGCTCAAAATCGGTAAGTGGAGTCCCGAGCGTCCCACCTGGAGTCGAGGCTGACGTTGCGGCTGTCAGACGACGTTATTGTCGCGGGCGAAGCAGATGAATGATGGCTCTCTAGATGACTGTATCCATACACATTCATGTAATCGTGCAACAGCAGAGCCAGTACACGAGCACTCGCCTCGGACGAGAGCCGGAATTGGTTCGGCTCAGCCTCGAGGACACCCCACTGGGTGATCGGATCTTGCTTCGTGCGGCGAACGTCCCTGTCACCTGGGCGAGGCTATAAAATTTTCGACGGAAATGCCGTCTCGACACTCTTCTCTGACTCTGTTCGACGTCTCCTGCGATGGGGCTCGCCGACCTGAACGTCCTGGGCAAGATGCCCTTCAATGCAGAACCACCGTCCCTCGCAGAGCTCGCCAGCCACCCCATCACGCCGTTGCGCCTGGTCTATGCCCGTAACCATTGTGCGTTCGTCATGTTCCATGCGCTCGTTGAATCCTGCACGCCCCACGTCCACACAGCCGACATCAAGGACCTTCGGTCAGACGCGGAGCAATACACCGTCAGGATCGATGGTGAAATAGACGGTATCCAGCAACTCACCCTTACGTTTGGTCAAATGCGGGACTCCCTGCCGCGAAAAGAGGTCATCGCTACCCTCGTCGTATGTCCGCGCTTCCCTTCGTGTGTCGACCTATGTTGAAATACGGTCACAGTGCGCTGGGAACCGCCGCGCGAAGATGGCGGAGAAGACAGGGAGGAACGTGGAGGGAATCAAGTGGTCCGAGGGGACCATCGCCAACGTCCGCTGGGCTGGTACACCGCTGCGGGACATCCTCCTCTGCGCAGGCGTTGCGGACGACAGCGCATCGTGGGAGGGACTCCACGCGTGCTTCGTGTCCAACATCCTGCCCTGCGAGCAAGATACCTCGTATGGTGGTTCCATTCCCCTCGAGAGAGCGATGAGCAAGGACGCCGAGGTTCTTCTTGCGTATGAGGTAATCCGAGCTGGTCATGACGAGTCGTCGCCGCGTGTTGACCGGTATGCTGTCTTGCTGGTAGATGAACGGCGAACCATTGACACCTGACCATGGCTTCCCGCTGCGCGTCGTCGTACCCGGGTACTCTGGCATGCGCTGGGTCAAATGGGTGGACCATATCACCATCTCCCGGGGAGAGTCCCCCAATTTCTATCAACAGCGAGACTACAAGATATTACCAGAACACGTGCGTACAGCGGGGCACGCGCCATGTCCTCGTGCTGATCCACCTCGCGCATGTAGGTGACGAACAAGAAGGTGGCAGAATCCGAAGGCTGGTGGTCCAAGGTTCCCTCGATGCAGAACCTGCCGTGCAACTCCGTCGTGACCAGCGTCAAGCGGCTGCGGTCTTCATGTCTTGAAGAACTGGTATTGAAGGCGTGCGGATACGCTTACTCGGATTGTCCCATTGCGCGCGTCGACGTGAGCGTGGACGGTGGCGCGACCTGGAACCAGTGCCAGATCACGTATCAAGAGGGGCGGTGGAGCTGGGCTTTATGGGAGGCCGATGTCGATCTCATGGCAGACGAAGAAAACGTCAACGAGATGATGTTGGCTTACGACTTGGCGGAGGGGAGTGGTCGAGGGAAACTCAAGGTGACGGTGCTCAGTCGTGCCACGGATAGTGCTGGACGTGTTCAGGAACTGACATGTGCGTGGAACTTGCGAGGCGTTGGGTATTGTGGGGCTGGAGAAGCCACGCTCAATGTATAACCCGCCCTTTGGGTTCTCCGATCATACTTGGTTGACGGCTAGCTTAGGGCACTCGAGCTCGTGTAGACGATAATTTCAGTATACACGCTAGGTGCACTGGGACATCTTTGAAGGCTCTATCAACGTCAAGTATGCTGAATCGTTAGTACCAGAACAAGTTCTGGAACTGTCATCGTCGGTCATAAACATTACAGTCAGTCCTCGGGCTCCTCTGCAGCAGGGCACGTTAAGAAAAGTCCTCAGATGATCATCATTGGATAAATCGCAGCCCAGCGCCTCGCTCTGGAAACGTAGGTCCGTGCCACAAGCCTGTGTGCGTGATTCCGACTGGAACCTCCTCGTCAGCAAGCATTCTGTGCGTGCCGGACTGGACAACCCTACTCTCACTCGATCCCCCGAAAACTCGAAAGATATGGTCAGACATGATACTGGCTGTGATGATGTGTGCCACGAGTCGCGTTGAACCGTTTTGAATAGATTAGATGGAGCCAGGCGACTGGTTGACTGGCGGGGTGTTCGGCCAGTGAATTGGTGTCGTTCCCAGCTGGCCATATGAAAAGATCAAAAAGTGGGAACACGGGGAACTGACGTTGGGTGAAGGTGTTCCGCTGATTGGCTTTGCAACACTCGTGATGCAAGGTCGACGTTAAAAGGGGTTCATCCCTTGTAGTTCGCTGCTACGTACATTGGACCACACACCTTGCGAACACGATGTCAAGGTCCTTGTCATTTCAGCAAGTCGAGTCGACCCACGCGCTCGCATTCAAAAATGATGTGGCACATGCGGATTTAGAGCGTCTGCTTCAGAGAACGATCATCTATTTTCGAGAAACGCAAGCGTTTATCACGTCAAGTTTTACATAGCCATGTAGCCGTACGTAGAAGTTCTAGGCTGAAGCAAAAGTCAGCTACAAAACTCGCCACGATGTTTGATAGTATATATCTTGCCTGAATCATCACAATATGATCCTCCCCAATCATGCAAGCCTCCCAGCCATGATCCGTATCTGCAAGTTTGATGGTAGCGACGCGTCCAGGTAACCTTGTGACGATCTTTTCGCAGAAGCTTTGACACCGACCACTGGGTTTCGACTGCCGTTTAAGGTGCTTCCAGGTTGTGGGGGAACTGACACTTGTTTTGACACATCTTCTCGCTGCATAGGGATTGAAATCGTAAATTCGCGCCTCACGCCCGTTTTTCCATCGTAAGCCTTGCACAAATTTCATGCCATAGGAATAGCAGACCCAAACCTCCGATGGCTCCCTCCAAATCATACGTGTTCCATTTGGGCCCCAAGCATCCCAGGGGACGTTACGACATGGTGTATTGTGCGAACGCTCAACCTCCGAGAGTAGAGTGGATCGAGGTACAAAGAGGACTGTAGTTTCGTGTGCATCACTCGAGAGGACACGCAAGGAAATCGCGAAGATGAAGTCCCTTCGAGAACCATAGAAGGGAGCCCCTAAACTGGCGGGTGGTTTCCAAGTCGGTGTGGGCTCCGCTCGAATCAAGAAGTAGTCCGCGACCCCTTTGACTTCGGGATACTGCAATTCACATATATGAGGGATGTCGTCCAGGGAGTAGATCGGATAGTTAAATGCTGCTAGACTCAGCACCTGCAAACTAGGCTCCGCATCTGATCCCAGGATTGCCGCCAAAACCAAGTCCTCTGTAATAAAGGAAAAGGACTGAAATTCCAATGCGTGAATACACTGGTTGTGAAAGACATTAATGGCAAGGCAAGCAAACAAAGGAAAGTTACTGACAACTTCCTGATGTCCAGTTTGCCAGTTCCAGACGAGAAAAGAATTTGGAGACGCATCATCAAATTGATCGCAAAAGAGGATACCGAGGTGGTTGCCACAAATCTGCATCAGAAAAGAGCAGTCGGTGTGCAAATCTGCCGATGCGTGTATTATTTGTTTCACAGTAGTACAGGGGTGATATTCCCCAGAAAAAGTCCGTAGATGAATCTTGCACGATACTTGTGGACTATTCACGGGAAACTGTTATAAGAGCGTGCAAATACTGAACGTTCTACTCACAGGGTACCGACCAATTCAAGTAAGACGATGAGATCTTGGGAGATGTCTAACGTGAAGTCGCGAATTCCGAAGTCGAACGGCACAGACCACCTCTTCTCTGGAATGCCCTTGAGCTTGCACGGTAGTTGAACGAGGGACAATTGATTTCCCCGGTTCGACTGAGCGAGGATGCCACCTATAAACTCCCAGCAATGGCCATCAGACATGGGAATGGACCCAGATGATATCCATGTCATGTCGTTCCACATCTGGTTGTACTCTCGTAAGTGATTTAATCGGGTGATCGTGTCCATAGACGCATGTTCGTTGTCTTCCATGTAAGACGCAGACAACTCGATCTTGTAGACTAAATGGGTGCTTTCTGAGATGATGGAATGAAATAACTTGCAGACCTTGTTTCGTTAAGCAACGTATCTCGAGGAAGCGCTGAGCAGTAGCGAAAGGTAAACTCACTTGCATGCATCTCAGGAGAGATGGGGCATCAAGGTAGTTGAATGTCAAGCCAAATAATTCGTCTGGCAGCGGAAGCTCCACGGCTGCCATGAAAGAACGATGGTGCGTCGTTCTGAGTGGTTCTGGCCAACCTGGACATCCACTCCGACGGCAACTCAGATCCAGACTACACACCACACACTCGCAACAAGCACCGGCTGGTCGTTATCATTCAGCATCCTGAATCTGCCCCAGACAAGGCGATTGTCGTTGGTGACGAGCAGAACAGCTCAGCTGTGATCTGGCTTGGTTTTGAAGCGGCAGAACTTAATTTATATAAAACGCGTGGTCGGAGTCCTCAAGCTTGAATGGCCGTCGAGGTCATGTTGGCCTTGTTCGAGTCCAGAGTTGGGTTGTGGAGGTGTCCCGCTCGGTTTCTCATCTCCCATCATCCATCGATATATCTCCCACTCATCCAGCACCACGATGTACCCACCCATCGAACCATTTGAGACAGGGAGACTTGAAGTACAGGCATCGCCAACGTTCATCCACTCGCTCTAGTTCGTCTGGAAATACATCCATTGTTTTACTTGCACTTATACATCGTGCCCGCTCCTTGCGATAGCTATGAGATCAGCGGAAATAAAGACGGCGTCCCAGGTATGTCTCCATGTCCGTTGCATGCGTTGCGCATCCAGTGTCGACATTCGGTAGTCGTATTTTTCCATGGGGGTCCTGGTGGCGGAGTAGATCCCAAGGACAGGCAGTTTTTCGACCCAAAGAGATACAAGGTCTGTCTGCCTCTCTCTCTCAACACCATCACTAAGTCTTCGCACTAGATCGTCCTGTTCGATCAGCGTGGTGCTGGCAAGTCAACTCCGTTCGTGATTCATGTACTTGCTGGATCAGGGTAGATGTATTGATCGGTAGGACAGGAGTGCTTCCATTGAATACAACACCACTTGGGACCTTGTGGCGGACGTCGAGCGTCTCCGCGAGAAATTGAAGATCGAAAAATGGCATGTATTTGGTGGTAGCTGGGTATGTTCTCATACACTCTCATCCTTTGTTAACTGACTTGGGGAATTTTCTCGTAGGGATCAACGCTTGCGTTAGCATATGCTCAGGTTGGTGCGATATATGTTCTTTTACATTCTGACTCCAGGTCTGAGCAACTTAGACTCATCCGACAAGGGTGAGGAGCCTCGTCTTGCGGTGACACCTTTCTATACTCTGTTCGATCACGAGTCTTACTTACAATGTGGATGCAGTGGTATTTTCACCCTCCGGAAGAGGTTCGTAGAGCTTCTATCCTTCCCCACCCAAATATACTGAACATATCCAGTGAAATCAAGTTCTTCTATCAAGACGGTGCTTCTCATCTCTTCCCAGAGGAGTGGTAAGCACTTTCTCCTACTACCTTTCCACGCTCGGTTGACATTCTTCCATTCATTCGTTCATTTACTGGTTCCGAAAATCTGCGGCGATCATTCAAGGGATCGTTACCTTGCACCGGTGGATCCTTCTGAGCAGCACAACATGGTGGCAGCATACCATGCGCTCTTGAACTCATCTGAGGAGAAAACGAGACTAGTAGCTGCAAAGGCATGGTCGAGATGGGAGTGAGTGATATCTTTTGACTAATTCCGGGCATCAGAATGGTTTATGGCCTGCTAACACAGGATGGCTACTTCTAAGTTGTACGTTAGTGAAGACATGCTCCGACGTGCAGAAGAAGATACGTTCGCACTGTGTGTTATTTCTCGTGTAACAAATTTCCTTGCTAACAGTGTGCAGTGCCTTTGCTCGCATCGAAAACCATTATTTCATCAACGATGTTTGTTTTAGAAGCTCTTCGTGGATTGAAAGAAACACTGACAAAATATGGGTAGGGGTTTATGCGCGACGGCCAGCTCTTGGAGGAACAGAGTATTGCAAAGATGTCAGTAGAACTCACTATCAGGTGCTCACTTCTGCTGACATGCGTGTATAGTCGACACATACCCACGATTATTGTGCAAGGAAGATACGATGTGGTCTGTCCTGTGTGTCCTTCAATGCTACTGCATATTCCCCTGTTTTGATTGACTACGGCTTAGGCGACGACCGCTTGGGCGCTCAAGACAGCCTGGGAAGCGAAACCCTCCGCATCTTTCAAACTCAACATCGTTCCTGATGCGGGGCACTCATCCCGCGAGACTGGGATCGAGAAGCTGTTGATCGAAGCAGCAGACGAGGTTGTAGACAAGTATTGATTGATCGAGGAATGCCCTGATGTTTGGATCTCGTACTCAAGGAATGCACTCACTACGTACGTTCGAATACTTCCATGGTTAGCTCTGGTTAGACCGTCCATGCAGCAAAACAGCCAAGCAAGTACCCTGGTCCACTCCTCCAGTTGCCTTGCGAGTTATTGGATACCTCCGGTCCTCATCTCAACCGCATCACTTTCTGTTCTCTTAGCACATTTCTTAGCCCCAACATCAAGGGCAGGAGCACCTGCGCCTACTATGCCGTGTGATGGGTTTTCGATCCTCACAGAGCTCGACTCGGTCAAGACTGTCACGGGCTTGACCTGCCGAAACCGGGTGAACTAACTAACTAAACCTCGTCAGCCGTGATTCAAAAGTCTGCCATCGAGGTTTAATAATGCCCAGACGGGCAGGTGGTTGGGGTAGCGGCAGCCCCCTGACGAGAGGCTCGAAACCGCAACCCTACCGCTTCCTTTACCCACCTCCACCTGTGCTGTACACGCATATGTGACTCGGCTCTGATCCTCGGAGAGGAGCGCCGGACAGGCAGATGAGTGGACGGACAGCCTGAGCATCCCTCTTTGCACACAGACCATGCACTATGGTCATAATGCGCCCAGCAATAAACGCAACTTGTCCCATGTCGAAGACATATTGTTTGTAAGCGACCATGGGATGGAAGATACTAGTTCATGGAAGATGGTGTATATGGATGACATCTTGTGCCATGAGCAGGACGCAAGGGAGCAAGGTTGGCCTGCTTGTGCAGGCATTCAACACGTTGACGGTCTGTTCGTTTGTCTACGTCGGAACAAACTTGTTGGATGATATTGACTGTCAAGACAGGCTGGCCATCCATGGGCC
The DNA here is from genome assembly GCA_038094635.1 of Tylopilus cervinicoccineus. Classification (NCBI taxonomy): domain Eukaryota; kingdom Fungi; phylum Basidiomycota; class Agaricomycetes; order Boletales; family Boletaceae; genus Tylopilus; species Tylopilus cervinicoccineus. Next base: position 7,607 of record JBBPUK010000024.1, on the reverse strand, counting down.
TTTGGTTTATATAAACCTAGCACCAACACCACTGCGGCCTTGTCTCGCCTTGTCCTTGCATCCGAATCGATGAAATTCGACGTATGATGCCTCCGAACCAAAACGCCAGAGATGCCATATCGATACCACTATTCTTCTGGTTAACGTCTCGCGCCCATTTGGGTCATCCTCAGGACGGGTTATGCATTGACAGACCGACTTGAGAATGGAAGCTTGATGTCAACTGGGGTATATCTGGTTGCTATCCATTTTATCTTCTCCGATTGACATCTGCCACAGAATCATGGTCACGATAACGACGAACCTTCTATGCGTGCAGTCTTCGTTTCTCGAGGGCTCTTTGCCGAGACTGTGAGAAAACGATTGTAGGAGGAAAACGACGGGACCGAGGAATACGTGTTACCCCCGTTTCAGAACGTCGAGCCTTACAACCTCCTCGTGCGGTTGCTTGACACAGACAGATGGGCAGCAGAATCTGACGGTACGCAAGGATCTTGGGATCAATGGACCAGCTTTTGATACACGAGGATGCACTCCAATTTTCTGCACTGGTGACAAAATTGATGTGATCACCTACTTTTGAACGAAACAGCAGCAAGTCGCCCAGTCCCAACAATTGTCTCGACAAGAAGTCATGCCGCAGGCCCGTCGTGTTAGGCGACGTGCTCGATCAGGGACTTCTTTGAGTCGTTTCTCATGCTATCATTGCCTGCATAGTTCTTAACTTGACAGAATGGCGCTGCCGTCGGGCGAGTCTCATACGAAAGCATGGTCGATGAATTAGGCAGGATCTGTCCGGTTGGGAATACAACAGACCGTGGTCGAGAGCACACTGTGTTCATGTTCGAATGTATATCATTAAGAGAAGATAATTATAAATGATAATGCATGACTGAATCCCATCAGTGAACGGGAATTTGGGAGCGGATGTGAGTGCGGGCAGGGTCTATAATGTACGTGTGGTACAGGGTCAATTTGTGTTCACAGTCCCAACGGAAGCTGTCGATGCTGATGCGTTAAGACACATAAAAAAGTGACGGTCGTCGGTGAATGAGAGACATGAGCATGAATGGCAGAACACCGACTGTACAACAACTGGTGTACATGGGCATCGCCAATCTAAAGTCTCACTTCTTGGTCTCTATCACCGCGTGTAGAAGCAGTGTCACATCAGACGTGACGAGTTCCAGCCCAACCGTACAGATAAAAACTGTAGGATGGTGTGGTGAGGATGCTAGTGACGGTGGTAGGCTTGCTGGCATGCTGGGTCACGACGGACCATATGGAGAGTCGGGGGATCACAACGGCAAATAGTCGGATGAGGTTATGAGCCTTGTGGAGTTGGTTGCTGTACGAGAACCTCTCTAGATTGACCTTGTATATCCTACAAGAGGACGTAAGTCCCGGGTCATGGATAGAGGAATCGAAGGAACGGCGGAAGAACCGTGCAAAGAGGAAGTGGTCATACCATTCGCTGTTTCTTTATGGGGCGTGGCCGCACGTTGCCTACCCCCGCACGAGCACCTACAACTCCGATAGGTACATTAGGGGAGAGTGTAGTAGGTGTTGGTGGCTGGATTACGCCATCCTCAAGCTCGCGTTTCTGACCTCTACCAAGTACGGGGACATTGGTCCGTTGAGGCGGTGCGGTAGTTAGCACAGCTGAACGTGGCGTAGCGCTCGTGGGGGTGGATGTCGATTGGCCAGCAGACCCTGAAGCAGGAATTGCTACAGGTGCGACTCGTGGCTTTGCCTGTCCAATTTGTGATGTACTAGATGGTTGTTGAGCGGATGGTATCGTTGGATTTGAAGGCGTAGACTGGGGTTGGGTAAGAGCAGTGGGTGTGCCAGGTAATGGCCCTGGCGTAAGTCCCTGTGCTTGAGCGCGAGCAAGTTTTTTTAATTCTTTCTGAGAGATCGAGTAGACGATAAGACACGTGGTTGGAATCAAAAGGATGGAAGGATGACACTGACGCGCTTTTTGCGATCTTCGCGGGCTTGTGCAGATTCGAGAACGAGAGCGCCCGCATTCCACTGTTACGAAGGAATTAGAACGGTGGAAGAAACCAGTACAAACAGGACGAACCCCTTTCAGTCCTTCAGCGGAGACGGTGAACGCTTCCTTTTGCGTTTTCGCATCGAACTGGACGATGGGTATGTGCTGCTTCGGAGGTGCCTGCATAATGGTGACTAGATAATCATCCTTTTTCGTAGAGTGCTTTCCGGGGAGACCTTTGACGAGGTGACGGTAAGAATTCTTCTTTTTCTTCTCATCTTGGTCGGGTGGGAGCGGAAGATTTAGCTGAAGGGGGGCGGAGGGTGCTGAATCAAGAGGGGTGCGGACATGCTTGTCATACGCGGCATGGAGGCGGAAGCGGGCGAGGAGGTCTTGGGTGCTGGCGAGAAAGCCTTGGGGTTGGGAAAGAGCTATTCGGGATGACAATCGAGTGAGGCTTGAGCGGAGAAACAGGAACACACCTATGGGCGGAGGTAAGAAGATTGCGGGTGCATCCTGGGCGATTGATGACGGGCCTGCGAGCGCATTGGCATGTTGATATGGGGGATCCACGCCATCCATGGTGACGAACACGGACGAAAGACACGAAATCAGAGACACCCGCTACCGAGTTAGATGGCGCTGCGAGCCATATAACCGAGGGGGAGCTGCGGCGGGAACAGGCCGAAAGGAGTCGCCGTTGTCGTCGACGATGAGCTCGACGTGCTGGTCGTCGTCGCCGTCGGTGGCAGGGACAAGGGGATTCCGTGTTGGACAGTATCGGCACAATTACTTAATGGTGATCACGTGAATCAACACCGCCACCAGATAGGGCGTCCGTACGGTATGGCCTCGCTCCGTAGACTTGCTCAGCGCCATGAGTGTCAGGCAATGGGTCAGGTAAGGCCGTGATGCTGCTCTCCAGGACAAGTTCTGAGGCGCTTTCCTCGACGTCATGTATCCTGCACGATAGCATACCGCAGTCGACCCAACCCGAGTTCACAGTGCGCAGTTCCATATACAATCTATTCGTCCGCAATAAAACCATTTGCAGTTGCCTGCGGTGACAATTGGACTTCTCATTGGTTGTTTGCTATGTTTCACCAATCTTTATTTTGGTCTTCAAACCGGATGGATTAGCATGTACGTCCCACACGTGTCTCGCTCAACATAGGCATCCTCAACGGACATGAAAAAGGATGTCACTGCAGTCCGCCCTCATGGGCTTCTTGGTCTCCAAGATGCTTCCAACTCCGCTGTCCCCCCAGGAGGTTATCGTGGTGCAAACGACCGCGGTCGCAACAGGGACTGTGAGTCTACCCTTCGAACCAAAACAAGCGTTCAAGAACTCGTCCTAGATGCCTTTGGCAGCCGGGTTTGTCGGTATACTTCCGGCTCTTGGTCTACTCGATGAGAAGCAAGATGGAAGTCCCCCAATCTTCCTCTCCTGGACAGCAGCTGTCGGTTGGTCGTGTTCAATTGCGTTCTTCGGGGTGTTTCTGTCGCCTCCAATCCGAAAACAAGTGGTGCGTACACCTTCCGTTGTGATTGATAATGCCAACCTATTACTCAGATAATCGAGGAGCAACTTTCATTTCCTTCTGGAACTGCAACAGCACAATTGATCTCCGTTCTTCATAATCTTCCCCCCCCTGAGGCGTCGTTACGCCGTCGTTCCGGATACAGAGTACTTGATACGGAGGATATACCCAACCACACCGCTTTTACTGACGATGTCAGTGCCGCCACCCAAGATGCTGTAGGCGAAACGGAGGTAGCCAACGAATGCGAGATTGTCCAGAAGGAAGGTTGGGTGGACCTCCTTTATAGTTTCCTGGCTTCCGGTACCATGACGGTCAGCTCACCCAGTGCCTCGTTTCACATCTCTCAAATTCGTTCAGCTCGCAGCATATTTTTTCCCGATCGTATTCTCTATGCCACTCTTTGGAAAATACCTCGCTCGCGAATGGTTGTGGTCATTCACCCCTAGTCTATCATACGTCGGCCAAGGTGTGTGCTCACTTTTGGGTGCGATGCTTCAAGTGCTCACTGTTGCTAGGTATCATCATGGGTTTCCCTACAACCTTGAGCATGAGCTTGGTAACATGTCTATCTAGATTTAGATTGAGTTGTGCATCTGATCAATTGTGTAGGGCATGCTTGTTGGGTGGGGAATCTTATCACCACTCTCCAAGCACGCGGGGTGGGCACCAGGACCAGTCGGCGACATGTCCACAGGTGCAAGAGGGTGGATCCTCTGGATTTCCCTTGCTATCATGTGTGCAGACTCCTTCGTCTCTCTCCTACCAGTCATTCAGTCGTTTTTCGCCAAAGTGGTATTGCCCCTCCGAGAAGCCGGAAACGCACCGCCAGAAGCACATAATGACGTCGAGACACCAGACAGGCTTGTCCCAACCGGGTGGGTTCTGACGGGCCTGGTAACGAGCGTAATAGTGGGAACTTTCCTCGTTTGGATGGTCTTTGGGAACGAAGGAATTAAACCGTGGGCAACACTGATAGGGTTTGCAGTCGGTGGCTTGTTAAGCATCCTAGGGTATGTATGGCGAATCTGGTGCTGCCCTGTTCTGAACCTTTACTAGCGTCCGAGCCTTAGGAGAGACTGATTTGAATCCCGTAAGTGGACTGGGAAAAGTGTCACAGCTTCTTTTCGCTTGGATACAACCTGGCAATGTTGTGGCGAACATCATTGCAGGTGGAGTGGCCGAGGCAGGCGCACAACAGTGAGTTGTATCTTATGCAAGGATTCACTTGCCTAGCTCGTTCATCTAGAGCTGGGGATCTTATGCAAGACCTGAAGACCGGACATCTCATTCATGCCTCTCCAAGAGCACAGTTCTATGGCCAACTAATTGGGTCATCATTGTCCATCATAGTGTCCGCTTCTGCCTATGCTCTTTACCAGAGAGCTTACAACATTCCCGGACCTTCCTTCCCCGCTCCGACCGCCTATGTTTGGCTCGGCCTAGCACGTCTGCTTCGTAAGTCACAAGGGAGTCACCCCACGATTGCGCTGCTATTGACACGAGGTGTTAACAGGAAACGGGAAACTCCCAGAAAATAGCACTTTGTTCATGTTGCTGTTCGGGTTGCTGTTTTCCGTTATTTCGAGCGTCAAAGTCGTGGCCGTTCAGCGAGGCAGTCCATTTGCCAGATGGATCCCCTCCGGTGTCGCGTTTGCGATTGGCTTTTTGAACACACCATCCTTTTCGTTGGCACGCCTTATTGGCGGGTTGATAGAGTACTGGTACCACCGACGGACAGCGAAGAGCGGCGGACAAGATATCCGGTTGATTGTCATTGCCAGTGGATTTGTGTTGGGAGAGGGGGTTGTCAGTATCATCTCGCTCGTTCTACGAACGTGTGGGGTTGGCGTCGTTAGTTGCTGGGGATGCGGTGGAGGGATCTGTGCTGGGTGTTCTGCATGAAGTATAGCTCGCGTCGTGGCGTGTGCCCATGTCCATTAACAGCAAACTAGAAGGACGTGTCCTTTTCACAACTTGTCGACCAACGCGTGTGGGATATGTCCCGAATAGCTCTCGAGAACATCCCTGCAATCACTTTCTACAAAGACTCCCTCACCGCTGCTAGGAGGACCACCCCAATTGCTCAGTTGGTATGCCTTGGGAAACCTTGCGCCATGTACCAACCTGAGGTTGTGCGTTGTAGGAATATCGGTGGCTCAGGCATCGATGTCGACTGGAAGGCAAGTGACAGGACCAAATGGCTCTTGTATTGGCCTGACATACCATATCTATGACAGTGTGAGGCGGATCTACCTTCTTCCCTGCGGTTTGGTAAAGTAGAGGTCTCGTGTGAGGGCTGGAACGGTCCCGGTGACTCGTTTGTAATGAAAGGTGAATCGCCCTGGTGTTCCTCCAATGTTTTACAGGCTTTGACTGACACGCAACAGGATCCTGCTCTCTCGAGTACCACCTTGTTCAACTTCCTCATCCACTCAGAGACGATTACAATACATTCAGTTGGCCGTCGTTCGGCGTATCGAACTTCTTCGACAGTATGTCTCAGATGGTCTGCTGCCTGACATCCGACTCATCAGCTAGCCGCAGACTTGGACAACTTCGGCATCCTCTTCATGTTTGTCTGGTTTGCCGTCCTGGGTTTCATCTTGTACAATCTGGTTTATTCTTGCTTGCGTCGGAACTATCCCCTGACAGGGAACACCCAACGGATCCCTCCCCCCACTTATCCCGGTCCCGATGGCAACTCCGGGCCTAGGTACTTCCCTGGTGATTACCCCGGCCCACCTCCGCCATATACGAAGGACCCGTCCCCAACCGACGGCTGGCGTCCTGGATTCTGGACCGGCGCCGCTCTCGGTGCGCTGGGAGGCAGTTTACTCAATCGAAGCCAGTCAGTTCCACGAGCATATGATTGGGAGCGTTCGGAATCCCGTTTCAGAACCACGCGACGTCGAGCGAGCTTTGACAGAATGGAAGGCTCTTCCAATCTGGGACCTCTCAGGACGAGCACTGGCTATGGAGGGTCCAGTTCTCGGTGAAGGACAGCTGGGTGGATGTAAAACTAGATGTATGTCCGTTGCCTCCATGTCGTAATAACGTGGACTGGACGGTCTCGGTGCTGACTAGTTCTTGCGGTAGTAATACATACTTGTGCCCTTTTACGGTGGTATCGTTCGCGCTTGCATGTTTGTGTGGTCCGATGAGGCAATGGCTATTGGTGATGCTTTCAATTATATCTGTTGTGCGTTTTCTTGAGGTGGATCGTCGGTGCGAACGTGTTGATGTACTTGTGTCGGACATCCCCGATCTGAAGAGGATTCACTTGTCCTTCTAGTCACTCGAGGCCTCACACCACTGGGATTGTCCCTGCCTCTCAATGCCTCCTAAGCAATGAAAGATTTCTGATCTTACTGTGGCAGATATGAATGAGCTACTTTTGAAGCTCAATGAATTTTGTTCAGGTCTTGTGATGAAGATTTACCTGCTGGCTTCATCAATAAACTTGGAGAGTCATGTGTCAAGCTGCAGGATGCCAAGGTGACCAATGGCTGAATTACCATCACTAAAACATTTACAGTGCTAATCAACATCTTCTTAGTACTCTTCTTTCCACAGGGTGGATCCAATGACCCTCTTGTCACTGAGGATATCATCTGGACCACTTTTTCTGGTCAGTGAAAGAGGTAAGAAATAGAAAGCCTTGGGTCAGCTGAGCCCATAGGATATATGTCAATGGACACTACACAGTTGGTGATATGTTTAGTGCATGACCATGTTACAACAGTAGTATGTCTTAATGGTGGATCTTAGTGTTTGACTGTATGATTCATTTAAACTCCAAAGACAGAAGCTGGCTGTTGCATCTTGATCAACATTATCTTGTTGAGAGTTGTATTGGTCATGTATCTGGGAGAAATTACAGTGAACCTGTTATGTGTCAGTGTGACCTCTTTGTCTGCCCCCACTCTTTTACTTCCTTTCCTACCTATGTGTTCCATGATTCCCCCTTCTTTGTGTTCTCTCTCCAGTATGCATTGAGAGTGACCTCCATCATCTGTGAATACTCTGATGATGTTGTAAGAACAAGGTGGAAATACACAAAGAGCGCA
>JBBPUK010000023.1:128682-168660 GCA_038094635.1 Tylopilus cervinicoccineus | reverse complement strand
GCTTACGAATATGTATAGACGCTATCTCTCGTCCCGCTGTATTCGAAGATATCGCCGGTGGATCTGTCGCTCCAGCATACGCTGGCGACTTGGTCGGGGAACACGAGCGAGGAAGAATTCGACTTTGCGGCCTCATTCGTTGTTTTCTCGGAATCGAAATACCTCGATCTCACGACGCGATTCAGACGGGATGCAGACGCGTACTTTGTGGAAGCGAAGCGAAGCACGGTATCGTCGATCGCGCAGGTGCCTTACTGGATATATGGGGTGATGATGGTACTTGGATGGAACGAGGCGATGATGGTGCTGTTCAACCCACTGTACTTTGTGATGGTGATCACGATGGCCACTGCGGCGTGAGTGCGACGACGAGGGTCTGATTTGTAGCAGACATGTGCTGATGAAGCGTTTCTCCGACAGGTATGCGATCGCGAAGCTGGGGTTGACGGGACCCCTGCTGCAACTTTCCAAGACGGTGGCGGAGGAGGTGTGTGTGGTGCTTTTTGTTTGACGGCCACTGACGGGCGTCGTGACGACAGATTCAGCAGCAGGCCATGAGCCGGCTTCGCGAGCACTTTGCGCAACCGGCGGTGGAGCAGCCCGCCCACGCCAAGCGCATGCGGGCTCCCCCGATGCATGGGACGAACTCGACGTCGACGGACCGGCTGGATGTCGACCGAGACGAGGACGAGCTCGGACGGTTATAGACGATGTGCTTGGCGTGGGGGTGGAGCGAGAAGGTAGATCTAGGTATAGACAAGTTCGATAAGATGAACAAGGGTTGACGTTGGTGACGGGATGGTTCGCACGCCAATAACTGGGTGGTTGTCGAGGAACAAGGCCACCCGCTAGCTCATCGTCCCAATGCATCGCCGCACTCCTTCGTCCCGTCTCTCGTTAAAAGCCCCCCTCGCACCGACGGCCCCACGGCCCATGTCTCCCCTCCCTCCCCCCCTCCTCCTCTCCCCGCGAAAGCACCGCATAAAGCACCGCACCGCGCTCGTCGCCCTCCTCTCCCTCGCCTCCTTCACCTGCTACCTCCTCTTCGTCGTCTATCCCTCCCTCGGCCTCTCCCGCTCCCTCATGGCCCACGTGCAGGACCACGACCGTCCGCACGAGCACCATGTCCCCCCCCCGAGGCAGCGCACCCCGCCGCCCCGCAAGGGGACGCACCAGCACCACCTCCAGCCGGTGCCACCCCCCCGCGCCGCGCTCGACCTCTCCCCCGCCGAGGAGCTTGCCGCGCTCTCCGCCTTCATCGCCGCCCTCCCACACAACGTCCTCCCGCTGTCCGTCGACCCGGACACCCCGCTCGACCCACAGCTCGTGCTCGACTTTGACCCGCGCAGCGAGTCCGCCAAGGACGAGCTCGGCAGGCTCGTCGACCAGACCTGGTCCCGCTTCCCTGTCATGCTCTTCACAAAGGTTCGCCTTCCCGTTTCCCGTGTGTCCGCTGCGCGCGACTGAGACGGCCGTGTGTGTCGATAGCTTCACTCGGCAGACTCACGCGAAGTACGGCATATGCTGGACAGCATGCGTCTCAACCCCCCGCCGCTTGTGGTCGAGGTCGACGAGCGCGAGGACGCGCACGTTCTCCTGCCGCTTTTGGCCCGCCTCACGCGTGTTCCTGGCCTGCCCGTCCTGTTGGTCGGTGGCCATGCCATCGGCACGGACACGTCTGACACCAAGGGCCTCATGGGTGAAATACGGAGATTGCATGAGAACGGCGAATTGGCCCGGATAGTGTTCGAAGCAGGTGCCACGGTCAAGCCCGGAAGGAAAAAGGGCAACAGCCGACGCAGGCGCGATTAGACTGAACGAGATCTCGTCTGGAAACGGGATCGAACGAATGGAGGATGCACAAGTACGGATGCTGATCATACGCTACATCACACACCACCTCCTAGATATGCTAATATGACGACACGGTTGCCTCGCGCGCACGGGGGACCTAAACTTGGGACGATGGGGTTATAATATAGCTTCGCGCCCAGCCCTGTCTCTACGTTCGGGTTAATGACACTTGTTAGATCCGTGGAGCGGACAACAACACCCTGTCAGAGCAGGACGCCCTCGCCCTCTTTGCCCGACCATCGAACCTGCATACCAGCCTTTTCGAGCACCTGCCTGAGTTGGCCCTCTTCGTGTAGCCGCATTAGGTCGTCTGATCCACCCAACGAGCGACCATGCAGGACCACATTCGGAAACGTCGACTGGTGTGTCAGACGCGTCAGAAGCGTCTTGACGTGTGGAGCGTCCGCTGCAGGTGCGAGATGGTCAGCCACGCCGAGCGAGAGACAGAGAGAGAGAGAACACCAGAACTCGCCTCGCAAATCGACCTCTACGACTTTCGGCGGTGGCGACAGGTCATATGTTTCAAGAAGCCTCTTTGCGCGTTTCGAGTACCTGGCAATAAGCAGACACTGAGTCGTGAGCCGGAGCATCATCATCACCCTGACGACCACACGCACGGGCAATACGACTTTGCCGGGTGTCCGTCAGCAGCGGCACGGAGGGGGGGGGGTTGGTTGGTACCAAATGGTGTACACACCTTTGAAAACACGACGAGGGGGTATTCCTCGCGCAACGGCTTCATCCGCGCATCCCACCCCGCGCGCTGTGTGCGGAGCCGGCCCGCCTTGGCCATCGAGCCGAATGCGTACCATGCCATCGCTACGGGCTTGTCTGGCGCGACGGCGCCCCCGAGCTGCGCGCCGTGTGCAAGCCCCGCTTGGGTGGTGGTGGTGGTGGTGTCGGCCCCCGCGGTGCTAAGCACACGGCCTGCTTCGTCGGGGGAGGTGACAAAGTGGAGGAGCCCAAAGATTTCGTCGGGGAGTTTAGGCGGCTGCACGGACTGACGTGCGCCGACGTAGAGGAGGAGGAGGAGGAGGAAGAGGACGGGGAGGGAGAGGAGCACGAAAAAGAGACGCCGTGGACGACGCGAGGACATGTCGTGGTACGGTACTGCACTATCACACACGCGGTGGCCCCGGGCAAGGCATATGGGACCAGATACGTTGCCCGCATGCTCGTCCGTCTATCTCCCCTCGCCCGTGCGGACTGCGAGGAACAGGAACACGTCCATGTCCACCTCGCCGACGATCGTCGTCTTGCACTGCCAGATCCCTCGCTGGCAATCTATCAATCTGACGGACACGCATCCCCGGCCTTGTCCACCTCGTCATCCATAATAATAAGACTACAATGAGATTTGGCAATCCCTCAATCCTCCATCTCGGCAAGGGCGGCTTCGTTCAGTGCCTCTGCCTCCGCCATGATCTTCTCCTCGAGCGCTGCCACCCTCTCCATCGCCTCCCGTCTCTCCCGATCCAGCTCTGCGTATCGCTCCTGCAACAGCCGCTCCCTCCGTTGGAGAACCTCCACCTCCTCCTTGAGCATCCCCACTCGTCGTGGTCCGGCGGCACCCTCGTGTGCAGCCAGACGCGAGAAGCTGACGTGGTCAATGTCGGTCTTGACCAGATCCTCAAACGCGTCAGTAACACGCTTGCAAAGCGTCGCATGGCGCGCTTGGTACCCTCCAAGCGTAATACCGAGTTTCTTTTCAATCTTGGCAGCTTTGCTCGCCTCCCTGGACATCTGTTGTCGACACTCGTCCAAAACAGCAGTGTACCCTGCTATTCGCTCGTCGAGAGAGAGCGCATCAGGGTCTACCCATCTTCGAGTCTCCGTGTCGAATGCAAGCTGTTGTCGGACGTGGCCCCAAGAGGTGGTCTCGTCTTGCTCCTCGTCGCTTGTGAGTGTGATAAGCCCTTCCTTGAGGTGCGCCTCCGTCGCGTCAGGAAAACCAATCGTCGTCGCGAGTTCGGCGTGAATCTGAGACCTGGCTTGTGCGAGAGCATCGTCGTCGGGCATCCCATACGTCGAAACCGTACTCCCAGGAAGGTTGGTACCAGGGAGGGGATGCGCGATGGAGTCATGGAGCAATAGATCCACGAGTTCCGAATTGATCAACTTGCGCGCATCTGTGAATTCATCGTCACCAATGTCAAGGTCTTGCAACAGTTGAGCGACATCGATACGTGCCGGTCGAGGTAGACCGAGTTGCACAGGCTTTGATCGTCTCGCGAGGATGCGTCGCTCTTCTTCCTCTCGCATACGTTTCAACCTCGCATCCCGCTCTGCTGCGTCCTCCTCAACCGTCGGACCACTCGTCTGCTCTTCTTCCTCGTCCTCCGGTACCAGCAACTCAAAGTTGTTCTCCGGCTTCGGTAGGCCCATGAATCCGGCTTTCAGCGCCCGCTTGGCAGAGTCGACGCGAAGTCGTTGTTCGCGAGGTGTCTCGCCACCAGTCACCACACCCGTAGCGGGATTGATGCTCAGATTGTCACGCGGAGTACGGAGTGGCGTTGCACCCACGCCGCGGGGCGTGGCAAGACCATCGGGTCCTATATCGCCATGCAAGGGTGTCGCAAGTGGATTTGGGGTAAAGGCCACCTGGTGACGCGGTGTGGCACCCTCAAAACCCGTCCCGCCCCCCGGTCCAACGTGAAGAGGTGTGTTCTCTTCGCCGAGTAGAGGGGTTTGAGCGATTGTCATGTTGCGCAAGTTTCGAGCTTCGGTCAAGACGTTGTCCTCTATTCATATAGTCAGAAATAAGAACGTATGGGCACAGAGAACAACTCACGTTGAGACGCCGTACGGGGTGTCCGTGCCATGCGTGCGCCTTCCAGGCCTTCGTATTCACCAATCAGCTTTGATGTGGCTGCACTACCATCTGCGACCAGTGCCTTGGCTTTTTTCCCACTTTGTCCAATTTTAACAATTTCATCCAGCTCCGTCTCCCCAACCTGAGCTCCAGGTAGCACCAACTTTCGACGACGACCGACGCTCTCAGCTTCCTTAAGCTTCTGAATCTGAGCATCACGAGCTGCAATGAATTTAGTTTGGTGAGGTTCGTTGCCTTTGTTTTCTGCGTTACGACGTTGACGTTTTCTGCGCTCGGCTTCGTCGTCGTCGGTCCTCCGCTTGTTCTCGAGACGTCGCAGGGATTGGCCGACAGGAGCAGAAGTTATACGAGCCTGTTCTTCAGAGGTATCGTAGAAGCCAGGGGCGGGTTTCTTTTCAAAGGGGATGTCCGTATTGTACTGGAAAGTTTCAACTGTAAATAAAGATCAGAAAGACGTGAGCAGCGGACACTCACATCCATTCCCTTTTGCTTGGTTTTGTGTCGCACACTAAAAAAAAACATGCATGAGCACACTGTCGCAAGTCGAAAAATACGAAGGCGAACATTATACCGGCTGCTTTCAGTTCACGCTTCTTCTGAAGAACAGCTAGCCGTCGTGCCTCCTCCAACTGACGCTCACGGGCTTTCCGCTTGGCTTTTTTCCCCTGTGTGTTGGCCAGACGGGCACGGGCTTCTGACAACATTTCCTTTTCTGTGAAAAATAGTCAGATAAACGGAAAGAGACTGATGATATGGGACATGCCATCTTCATCCATATCAATGGGATCTGGTCGTGCAGGTTTCGTCTCAGGGTCTGGGTCGATTTCACCCGGTCGTAGTCGTCGAACGTCATCGGCGCTCGGTTTAGCTTCACCGCCCGGCCCCGCCAGACCTAGTTCCTCGTTCTCTTTCGCCTCCGCCTCGTCCAAGAGCTTCTGATACCGTTCCAAACATTGCGTAGCAGTCCGCCCGACCATGGGTGCTATCGTGCGCCATTGCGTCGGCATCAATTTCGCAAGGTGAAGCAGTTTTTCATCTTCGGTCTGCAACGCCACGAGGTGTGAGATAAGGACGAGGCAAGAGAGACAAGGCACACTTTTGACCATTCCGTCTTCTTTATTGAAGGGTCTAGCCATTCATACCAGCGGGCCTTGCATTGTTTTGGCGTCTTGCGGACAAGCAAAGACGATATACGCGCCCTATGAGAGCATGAATGACGACTGAATGAGAGAAATCGATGACATACCATTGGTTCTTGCCATATTTTGCTATAGCAGCTTTCAGGACCTCGTCCTCCGTGTTCTGGCCGACTTGTTAGCGAATCACGACATGAATCGAGATATAACGGACCTTCCAAACACCTGTGATGGTTTCGGATGGTCAGAAACGAAAGACGCGCGTGCAGCTCGACGACTTGCCTCCCTTGATGATAGTTCGAACCATTAAACGCGACCAGACGAGCGCTTAGTCATGGATCCTGAATGGTCGTATTTCAATCTCCGACTTAAATAATTCCTATTCAGGACAAGTGGGCCCCTATTCTGCCATGGTCTCTACGAAACACCAGACGCGCATTGAACAGGAGGAGGGGAAAGACTTCGAATCAAGGTCGAGGAGAGCTCGCAAACGAACGCGGGTCACAGATCCTAACTCAGGTCTGCTTTCCAAGAAGCGCAGGCATGCTTGCAAACCCGAGCCAACACTTGCCATACCCAACGTGAAGAAAATGGCGACTACGTTCAGGGGGAGGTTGGGTATGAGTGTCGCCGCGGCTCTTCGCTTGGCTCACATTTCTCGACAGGCTATGCTTGTCTCAATACTGTCCTACGAAACGTGAAGCCCACGAATGAGGCCATCTTCTGCTCCAGGACATGTCGGTCCGTCATATCACAACAGCATGCAACCTGATCTCTGAATCGATTCGTCAGCATTGAGACCATCAAGAAGAATGGTATCGATTGGGTCAAGGATCTTGGCAGACAGAATGCAGAGGACATGTTAAAGATTATAGAATGGAATGAGAAACATGCAAGTACTTTCTCACCTCTGGTTGTATACCTCACTGGCAACAACTCGTCCAGAACATTCGTTTCATGAGAATGTGAGTTTGCATTTATTATACCGTCAATTTCCTGAATTAGCCCTAGCTCATCAGAGATGTTTCCCTTTGCTTCGCATGAAACCTATGGGTACTCTCTTGGATACTGCGCTCCGCTCCTCAAGCAAGTCGGTGCCCTTGCTAAGAGGTACAGTCACCGGCTCACAACGCACCCTGGTCAGTTCACCCAACTGGGCTCGCCTCGGGAGTCTGTCGTCCGCTCCAGCATTCGCGAACTCGAGTACCACGCCGAAATGCTCGACCTCATGGAAATCGATCAGGACGGAGTGGTGATTGTCCACGGAGGTGGGGCGTATGGCAATAAGCCAGCTACATTAGCACGGATCAAAAACGTCATACAACATCATCTGTCTGCACGCGTTCGAGCCCGGCTGGTACTCGAGAACGACGAGGTAGGCATACCAGACCAACGCACCTCATGCCCTTGAAAAGATCTTCATAGCTTTGTTATAATGCTGCGGATCTGCTGCCCGTTTGCGCTGAACTCGCCGTTCCGTTGGTGTTTGACTATCACCATGACATGCTGAATCCATCACCTGGGCTTGCTCAATCAACCATCATCGCTCAGGCAAATGAGATTTTCAGGCAGCGGGGTATTAGACCAAAACAACATTATAGCGAACCTAGGGCCGGAGCTGCAGGCATAATGGAGTTGCGAGCACATTCTGACCGATGTCAAAGGCTACCTGAGGGACTCCCGGACGATATGGGTGGGTTTCGAGCACTGCTTGGACGCCTGTCGGTCATACTGCTGATTATGCAATACGGCAGATCTGATGATCGAGGCAAAGGACAAAGAACAGGCTGTTTTGCACCTGTATAGGATATACGATCTACACCCAGTCATCCATGGTATGTTCTGTATGTGTCTAGCTCACATGTGCTCAAGACCCTGGTGCGTAGAATCATTACGACCGCCAGCAACGCAGGAGAGTAAGGAAACCAAAGGTCGCAAGTCGGCACGGAAGAAGAGACAACTCGGAAGCTCTTGAGACGGGGATGGCAACGGGGTCGGTGAAAGTCCAGCTAGTTGTAGATCACGATAGATGATCTTTGCAATTTCCACGGGGTACTTTACTCGCACCTTGATGGAGAGTCGTCCACATGCGCTTGCTCTGATTTTTTCACCGCAGAGGACCTTTGTCTGGCGTTTTCACGAGTTCCGTTGTCGTTTTCCTGCGAGGTGACAGATCCGAACAGGTTTCATGACAACTGCACTAAATTTTATATATACACCGGCGTCTTTTAGGCTCAGCAACAGTCGCCCTCGGCTTCTCTCCCACTGACCGTCACCATGCCTGAATCAATGTTTGGTCCCCCCTTACAGCATTTGCTTCCCTATCCTCAGGTCGCTGCGGGAGCCAGCTCACGACCGCAGGACCCCCCTGTCCAACCTGCCCCGCCATTCGAGGATTTTCGTTTCAATTCGATAGGAAAACAGCCTGAGCTACTCAGTCGTATCTCCCTTTCACAGCCAGATAACGCCGAGTACCGCTCGCCGACCCCATCGCCGATGTCCACACCTCCCCCTGTGCTTCCCGACGACTCCCAACGCAAATCATCATCTTCAAGACCGACCCTCTTTCAGCAGTTAGCTGGCAATGATTTCAGTGCAATAGGTGGAGGCCCAAGTTGGAAGGTATCGACAAGCCAGTCAAATGGCTCTTTGGCGTCTCGCATCCAGATGGGTGGCAGCCCCCCCCACGACATTATCAATGCACCGGCTCCCGCCTTCAGACTCTCATCACTTCCGTCGTGCGTCAGTGGTGTAGGACATACCTCCGAAGACGCCAGTCTCATTCCACCTGTCGAGGTTTTGCCCCAATCACTCGACTCGTCACCTCATTCCTCTACTTCTTTGATTCTGGCTCTAGAGTCGGCGGATCTGCATAGCCCCCCATCACCTACCCCGTTGATCAATGCGACGGCGATCACTACCTCCCAGACGCCTACTTCAATTGTCGCCACGAACGTCACATCTGGGCCCTCCTTGACTGTCTTGGACTCCATGACTCGGGATCTGCAGCCATCTTCATCCACGACTGCCCCCGTCGATCCTTTAGTGGTAAAACAGAAACATTTACAGTCAATCGATACTGAGCTTGCCAATCTTGCTTCGTCGCTTCCACCACCATCATCTCGGTCTCCGTCTTCTGACGACTCTGTAATGCCAGTGAACGCCGACATCACTCAGCCTGACCATTCACAATACAGTCCCAGCCCCGTAGTTCTCCACTACCCATATTCGCCTAAGCGTTTGTCTGGCCCGGTGGGATTGAGTGTCAGCGACACCCAGATGCACACAGATGATTCCTCTTTAGCCCTTATCCTCTCATCCATGACTCTCACCCAAGAACATCAAAACCAGGACGTTGTTGCAGCATTCCGAAATCTCAACTCGGTGCTCAACAATGTCCACTCTACCCTTATTGATGACCAGAAAGCTCTTGTACTCCGATTTAGAACATTTGAAGAACAGCGTACGGCGTTCGAGCAGTGGAAGCGGGAAGAAGAAGCTACATTACAACGAGGATTCCAGGAGCTGCAGAAGAAACATGACGAACTGAACGCCAGAGAAGCTTCGTTGGTCTCGTCTGAGAAAAAAAGCAGGGCAAAGGATCGAGCACGAGAGGAGAAGAGGGCTATTGAAGCGAAGAGGACGCAGGAAGTGCGGGAACAAATTGAGGCCGCAATAAAGGAAATCGAATCTGTGAAGGCAAAACGTCAAATCGAGCCGCTGGCAAGTGAGACTGTGGCAATCGATTTACCTACCGAACCCCAGGAGGGTATGGATGAAAGGGAGAAATCGATCATCAAATCCCGTAATAAGCTCCTTCGTGCCATAAAGCATCTTCGCCGAATGCATACAGACAAGGTGCAGAAGCTGGAAGAAATCGACCACACCTTACGCAAGTTGATGGAAGAAAGGAAAGAAAAAGAAGCCAAGGAAGCTCAGGAAGCTGAGCATCGACGAGTGGCGGAAGAAGGTTTACGAGCGCAGGCTGAAATGGAACGGGCGCGACAACTTTCGGACGAGAAACGGTGTCAAGTGGAAGCAGACAGAACGCGTCCAGAAGCCAGCAACGATCACAAGCAGGCTCGACTTTCAGTTGAACAGCAAGCCCGTGCAGAAGCTCGAGCTCATGACCGGGGACATATGGAAGAGCCTAATAGCCAGACACTTGCGCATCCCATCCATTCTCAAGAAGTTGGCACGTCGCAACAACAGAGAGTCGCGGATTCATCAAGAAGCCGCGCAGCCCAGGAAGAAATATCAGCACCTTACGGGGTTATCAATGCGATGAATGTGGACGAGGATGCAAAGGTTTTGGCACCTCATCTTGCCATCCCATCGCCTGATGTCCACCCAAGTTCAAGCCCGAGATTAAAGCAGACGCAGGATAGGCCCATCTCCAGTGATATTTTACTTGCAACATCAACCCCAAAAGATGGCACTGGGCATTTACCCCCCAGACTCTTAGTGCCACTTCCATCCCGTTCCTTTCCGCATCATGTAGCGGAGAATGTTCCAAAGCCAGACAGGACATCCCCTACGATCCCCGTGGCTGTGGATAGTGGACATAGATCATCTTATCCCCTCCAGCTTTCATCGGGGTCTAATGGTGCCGCCAAGATAGATATCCGTCCGACCATTGATTCCAAGTCTGCCTTATCGCGAACTCCGAAATCGCAAACTGTTTTGGATGCTACTAACGGGGCAAGTCAAGAGCTCAATATTGGACCAATTGCTGGTGTTTCACCCACTCAACAAAACGTCAACCTCCGCCATTTAAAGCAGTTTCGTGGCCGTGTTGCAGGGAATGACAGCGGTGATCGTAGCGTACGGACAGTCCACGTGAAAAGCGAGACAAATTCTTACGTCCCTGTTCGGGGAGAAGATAATGGCGAACAGTCTCGCGACGTCGTGCCAGCCTCGCCTTCGAACAATCCTCCTTCCTTACTTCCACCCCGCCCTGCAATTATTCCCCCGCCCCGTCCGCGGATAGCTAAGCAACGTCCAGAGGCATCCACAATTATGACGGATTCGCCCAGTGCTTACCCACCCGAAAGCAATCGATCGTCATTAACGAAGGAAGCTGTGGTTACCTTTGATGAACAACTCCGAGAACTGCTTCCTCGAGACGCCTCGAGTTCCCAGGCAATGAATAAGCCTGTCCAGCTAGCTCTCGCCGAGACCTCACACTCTCTTCTTTTGGGTGCGGTGTACGCGGAACCACAAGCCGCAGAGTCCCGTATTGATGCAAGCAAGATGCCCACCCAAGATCGTGGTGAAAAATGCGATACTCCCCCCTCAGAACCTGCCGGTACTACTCTGTCCCACGAAATGGATCGGGAAGCTCCATCCAAGAGCGACAGAAGCTTCGATGATGAGCATCGTAGGGCACGCAACGCGAATAGCTCCCACCATGTGTTGTATCATCACTCCGCTCTGCAGTCTGCTGTTGTGTCACCCACTCAGCTTCATCGTCCTGTTGATTTGTTGCGCCCACAAAACTCCAATGGGCCCCGAACTGAACCAATCCGTGCAACCTCTCCGACTGGGGGGAGGAAGCGACCTTCCGAATTCGGTGAGAATGGTCACCGAGCCCGTAGACAGCGAGGTGATACTCGGCAAGATCATGATCGCGACCGGGTAGACTCCTATCGCCCACACCGGGACAGCGGCCTTGATTCTGAATCTGACGAGCGTCGCACTGCCCATCGCACGACCGCTTCTCAACTTGATCGTGGCCGCCCTTATCCATCCGAAGTGTCGAGAGCGAATCATGACAACAGGACACATTTATCTGAAGATTCCGTGGCTCCAGCCGGCCGCCGAGAGCAACCTTATAGGAGAACAGATAACGACGACGCTTATCAAAGGTATCAGCTATTTGCGCCTGCTTACAATACAATGGCGGACGAATATCACACGGACAACACTAGGGTAGGTCAGACCTACGAGCCAATGACGGAGGAAAGGATGGAATTCCAATCTGATCCTTCTCTGTTGGCGCGGATGCGTGACACACAGCTTGCTCCGGTAACTATCATGCGACGCCGTTTGGAGACCTACACTGATACCTGAGTCGTAGCCCCGTGGACGAGGCAAGGGCGAGCCGAGTAGAGGAAGAGGTGATTATCCAATGCGAGGACGCGGGCGCGGCGTTGCACGCGGTGGAACCCCGCTGATTGACAGACTCACATCTGCTCCCTCGAGTTTTGGAGATCGCTTGACATGATCATGACTTGGAGTGTACAAGGTGCATCGAGCGGGACCTCGATGCCAGTTCTGACAGTTGTTGTATGTATGCAATACTAGTACAAGTGAGAATGATATGGACACCTTTACGTAATCGGCACGATTGAAGCACATCGGATTCGGTAGACTCGAACGTTGACCAGTTGCTGCCAATGAGTTGGACAGGGTACGTGGCTCCTCTTGTTCGCTTGCTGGTTAGAACTCATACTTGCTGCAGTTTCAAGAAGTCGTTGAACAGGGCTGGTACTACGGTGCGCAGTCACCTGGCTCTCATTCTCGGCACCCCACAGACCCACCGCTCCCTTTGAAGGTCTTGCAAAAGACCGGCCAGATAGAGCGTACCGTTGATCGTGAGTTTGCAGACGAAGAGGCAAAGTATCGCGCGTGAGTCAAGACACGCCTGCCTCCAACCCTCCTTGACGGATGCGATCCTCTCCTAGCTTCGAGAAGGAATGCCAGGCGTTGCAAAAGGACAGCAAGATTTACGGCGACGCCATGCGAGGTGGGCTTGTTGACACGGAAATGCGAACCGCCCGTTCACGCCGCCCTACGTTAGCCATGACCTCTGCCCAGGCCCGGTTGGCAGACACGATTGCGACGTTTTACAGCGCTTCAGATCGCACGTCCGATGGCGCGATGGCTGGCCATGCGTTCAAGAGTGCCGTCGAGGATCTCGACAACAGCGTGCAGAGAGAACTGGTACGTGGCGTGATGGTGCGCGCATTCGCGAGACGATCCTCTATATAGGAAGCACCGTATCGGACGTGTATCATGGAGCCACTCGGCAAGATGAATGCGTACTTTCCCATCATCAACGAGCATATATCGAAGCGAAACAAAAAGGTGGGTTTCTCCGCTGCCCATGTGGGATCTGTTGTTGACCGCGTGTGACAAAAGTTGCTCGATTATGACGCGGCGAGGAGTAAACTACGCAAATTGATAGACAAGCCAAGCGAGGATCCGACCAAGCTGCCCAAGGTCTGTGTTTTCTTCCATGCATCGCTCGTCAATTCGTTCATCGCCTGAACCATTGCTTACAAGGCACAACACGAGCACGACGACACCAAAGAAGTCTTTGAATTACTAAATGACCAGCTTATAGCAGAGCTGCCACAGTTGCTCGATCTCCGCGTGCCTTATTTCGATCCCAGTTTCGAAGCCATGATACGGATGCAGTGCAAGTTTGCAGAGGATGGCTACGAAAAGATGAGTGCAGTGCAGAGGTGTGGTTCTTTGTTCAAGGTGGCCTCACGTTCGCTCACCGCGTCCACCCGTCTCTAGATATTTTGCGGATAGCGTCAGGGATGACTATGCTGCTGGCCAGCTAGACGCTCAGGCATGGGATTCACTACGTCTTTGATGAGGGGCAGCTCACCGATACGATTGCAGGTCGAGGGTGTCCTTCAAGAAATGAAAGAGTTGTCTATCTGTGGGGCCACCTAGTTGCGGACTGGCATAGCTAGTCAAGTTGTATCCGTACTCCTACCCTCTTATCGCACTTGGCGGACATTGAGAAAACACCAAGAATAATGGGCTACTATTGATCAAGCCATTTCGACACGAAGCTGGTGCTACAGCAGAGTGATTAAGTAACGGGTGACGTCGAGGGTGAATATAAGATCAGTAAAGTGTATACAGTAAGGAAACTTGAAAGCAAGAAATTCGCGGAACATGACACAAGGGTATGTAACAGAAATGGACGACATAGATGTACACAAGGTTTGAATCCTACCAATGTATGGGTGCGCGCCGGCGAAGCAATGTGTTTCATAGATGTGACGATTTGGTGAAATCTCGAAAGAAGGAAAGGAAGAAAGAAAGAAAGAAAAAGCAATAAGCATGGAGGGGATAACAACTCGACGATCCCGACACCAAAATCACTGTATGCTCAAAAACGGCGAATGATAAATAACCCACTATACCACACGAACCAGACCGCACGGAGACATGTCACGTAGGGCCAAAACTTGTCATTGCGAGGCAGCCAAGCCAGATCATCTCGACTGCAGCTCTGCCAATCGGCGTGAGCACCATCTTAACCGGCCGTTCGTCTTCTTCCTCGGACGGGAAAAATTCGTGAACTTGAGAGGACGTATCTTCCGGCGCGCAAAGCCCTAGCTCGTGAAGACCGTCCTCCAGAAAATCGAACCCGCTGTCTTTGCCGAGGCATTGACAGACGACGGTGTCGTTTATCGAGGTATCCCGAAGGGAGGCACTAGCAGAGCAACTGATCGCTTCCCATTCGGGCCCGTTGATAGCCAGGCCATCGCTTGGAACGCGGACGCCACTCAGCCGCAACTCGTCGTATGTGACTACCCGAGCGACGACGCGGAATGCGGGGAGATGGACACTCTTAGAGTTGTTTACTTCGGCACCACTGTCCGACGAGTGAGATTGCTTCGCCTTTTTCTTCTCAGATTTTCTGTTTTTCGAGACAGTCTCTCCAAACGGGATGTACCACACAAGCAGGTATTGCCGGTTGTCTGGGATCGTAACAAACGATGCAGCGCTGCTGGTGTCAGCGTGCACGCTCGCTGTATCAGTTTCACCAGGCCAAAGGGGTAAGAGCATGTAGAGAGAGTCGTCCGGAATCTGTTCGAGGATGCCTTGATTGACTCTCCGTTTCGAAGACACTCTTGACGACTTGTGGGGGTTGGTATGTAGCAGGCCAACGTCTCTGAACGAAGCGTTTAAATCGTTGAGGACACGATCGTTCTCTTCTTGTTGATCCCGACCAGCAGTGATCAGCCATGGAGGTTGGAACGCTCTGGGCTGGGTGCCAGATGAGTGGTCGTCAGCTCTCGAGCCGCCGCGGAAGACGCGCAAAAAACGTTCTGCAAACGTCGAGCCCGAGTCAGCGTTTACTCGGCTGTTGGCCTTGGCACGCAAGTTCTCAATATCGTTCGGATCTAACGCGCTGAAGGCTTCAGCGTGTGTTGTGCGAGCAGGCAGGCGGTCACCCGAGTCGATCGAGTCACGGTGATCGCGATAGTGTTGAACAAGTGGGATGGAGGACGTATCACTCTCTGGAACATTGAGAGATTCGATGATTGATGGAGGTAGCGTTGAGGACGGAGAAGCGGGACGACTAATCGAATCGCGTTTAGAGATAGTCATAGAAGACGATATGCTAGGGGAAAATTGGATCTTCAATACGGGCTGTTCAGTGGGGGAAATCACGTTTTTGATTGCGCTATTGGTGACGCTGCCCGCGCTACTGGATTCCGTGCTTTCCGTTGGATTCGAGCAATGAAGTTTTTTATCTTTGCCCTTGCTCTTGCTCAAGGCTTTGCCTTTACTTCTGTCTTCCTTCCCCAGCCCTCGTCTTCTTTCCTTATCGCGGGAATCCCGTTCGCGGAATGAAAGACTCTGAGGACCCCTACGGTTCCCTCGTGAATCACTGTCAAGCAATCCGTGGGTATTGAGATGCCTCATCGTTTTCGTGCTAGTATACTGTTCCTGCACCTTCTTTGGTGCCAACATGATCCCCGATCGCATATTCATGTGCGACTGAGCATTGGAAGGACCTGCTCCAGTCCCTCCTGCCTGGCGAGTAGAAAACAAACTGTGGGAACGGAAAATCGAAAACGCGACAGCCCGGGAGTGCTTGTGGATGACGCTATGAGGTCCGCTGGTAGTATTGCCCATGAGGAACGGATCTGGAATGTGGCGAATATGAATCCGCTGCTGTGTACCTTTGGCAGAATCCGCAGATTGCGCTGTTCATGCAGATCGAAACACAAGGGGTAGGTGTTGAATGATTCATGGCGGAATTGAAGAAAAGGTAAACGTACGCTTAAACATTATCTTGTCGACCTTGAAGCGGCCAACGTGTCCACAACGCCACATCTCTTGCACTCGTGGACCCGTCTCTTTTCCTAACTTGTGATGGTGGTGGTGTACTTGTTGCCTTCGGCGCGAGGAACTGCTCGAGGCATCTGCTCTTTCACGCTGAAATGACCAGAAATAGCGTTGAGCATCGAAGGCTCGATCGTTTTTCTGGAGATGCTTCATGAAGGAGTCCTCAAAAGGTAGGGTGATCGTGCTCCCCGTCGTTCGAAAGAGGTGTGACGAGGATATGCGATGGTCCGCAACGCCTTGCACGAAGGAGAGACGAGAATAGGCGGAACGTATACTACCTTCGGACTTTCTTGAAAGGATGTATTGGAGATCGAGACCTTCGTAAACGCTGGGCTGGATGACTGGCTGTGCCTGATCTTGTTGTTGTTGTTGTTGCTGCTTTGCCTGTCGTTGTGCCTCTAGCGACAGCCAGTCAGCGCGAGAAAGGGGTTCAGATTTCGGGAGAATGAGAGTTGGATCCTCTCCACCGTGGGACGAACGGTGTGTACTGGCGTCATCCCAGCTTCGACTGGGACGGCGCACAGTGAGTATGCTGCCCTCTCGACTGCGGGTGCTATAGGCATCACTGGCTTGGACGGCGCCAGGGATTGCCATGGGCAGGCTGCCCCGCCTTCCGTCGAGGACAAAGGAACGAATGGAAGGAGGGCGAGGGTCGACGAGGTCGGCGTCTTCGTCGATGTCGGCCAATTCATATCTGGCAAACGTGACTGGAGACGAATTGCCGTCGTCGTCGTCGTAATAGTCATCGATTTCAAGCTCATCGTCACTGCTGAACTGCTCTGTGGTGCGCATGCTGGCACGAGAGCTAGAGCGAGATGTGACGACGGAGACGGAGGAAGATGACGGTAGTGCCCCATCTTGAGAGGATGCAGCGGTGACTCCATGCGTATGGGATGCCCGACCACGGCCAAAGGTGTGGAGGGAGGCAGTGTCGGACATGAGCCTGGCACGCTGGGAACTGGAGAAGGCAGCGCTGATCGGATCTATGGATGAGGAGGGATCTTCGCTTCTCTCGCTGTCCGACCCAGAAATGGCGGGAGACCTCGAGCCAGAGGGACAGGTGGACCCGGCATGGGAGGGGTCTCTCGTGTAGGACTCACGACGAGACTGGGAGGAAGCATAGTGAGAAGAAACTGGGCGTCCCACACCCTGCGAGGGATGACTGCTGACAAAGTTGAACGGTAGCGACGCGGAGTACGCGGAGACGGAAGGACGGGGAGTGCGATCAGGGCTCAGACGGGGCAGGGAGAGCGGGCTGATGGACTCGGATGTGTCTGGGGCTGCGTCGTAGGGGGAAAGAGAGGAACGGGGCGCGGCGCCAAAGGTGTAGCTGGCGAGATCAGAGTACATGTCGGGGTGGCTAGCGGGAAGGGTGAGCGGGGCGGGGCAGGGCGAGGCGGGGGTCTGAGCACGCACACATCCTCGTCGCCGAGCTCGTCAGAGAGCTGGCGGGGGTCGGCGATGCGCTGGCCAATGCTGCTGGACATGATATGGACAAGGAAAACCAAGAAAACGAAACGAACACGAAACACAAGACGAACACAGAGAAGAACCAACAAACGAACGGACGGACGAACGAAACAGCGCACACGGAACGATCACGACGCTCCCTTTCTTTTTTTAATTTAATTTTGTTTTATTTTATTTTTTATTTTCGCTCACGAGAATCTCCCACGTGGTGTCGCGTGGCATGTGATCGTTATCCCCAGAAGAGAAGGCAGATCACTCCGCTCCCCCTCCTCGTCCCCAACGGCCTGCATTCCACCACCACGCTTTTGCCACGCGTCGGCCACGTGTGCCCACGTGCCCTCCCACCCCCGTCTCTGCCGGCCGACACGGTCGACACGCTCATGTGCGGTCCCATCGCTGACGTGGCCGTCACCCAGCGCTGCAGCTCTGTCCTTCGGAGATGAACTATGCGTGCGCGTGTGCAAGTCATTCAGCCCTGCACCAGCACCCCTCGTCGAGTGAAACGACTGGACAGGCTGAAACGCGGGTGACCAAGAATCGTATCCGTTCTGCCTAAATCATTCACACGACGACTCCGAGGGTCGCATCGTGGAGTCGCCTCATGCAGCGAGACACATTGCGTGATGAAAATAGCTCGTGTGACAGAGTTCAACGGCCTGATGGCGTAGTTGGTTATCGCATCTGTCTAACACACAGAAGGTCTCCTGTTCGAGCCAGGGTCAGGTCATTCTTTTTCACCCTCTCTGATCATGCTGCACTCCTAAACCGTTCTACCTCGCTTGTTCTGTTCAGACCGCTACGCGTCGATGACGAGCTATATCTACGAGCTACCATCCACTGGTTCCATCTCTTTCTCTGATTTTGTCGTCGACACCACCGAAGGAGACGTATACACATCAGCGGTCGCTGATGCAACCCAGGCGAGAGCCAACATGAGGGGTGTGCTCAAACAGTCTCGCCGGACGGATAGCGAGGACAGAGATTACCTGCGTATCATAAAGGTTCGTCCTGCGACTACTCCCTACCATCTGTGACGCGCTTGCGTACATGGCAGATCTAACAGGTCCTCGATGACTACATCCCACACCTGCGTGCAATCATCGCGTGCGTCCACTCTGGTGAATTACAGCTCAAGTACGAGCCCAGTGAGCCCTTTCTATCGCACCCCCGGTCGGGACCTCGGACGAAGCAACGGTGGTCCCCCTCGTTGACGGACACTCATTTCTCCCCATGCTAGTCTTCTCTTGGCGAACGACGCTCTCTGCCACGCTCTTCAACACCTCCCCGCGGCTCCGACTCCCGTCTCTACAAGCCGATCTCGCAAGCACACTTCTCACCTATGCCATGGCCCTCTCAAACTTTTCCCGCTCCATTGTCGCCTCCCTCGGCGCTTATGAATACGAACGCGCGATAAGCGAGAAAGCGAGAAAGGAAAAAGACGAGAGACTCAATTTCGGAATAACACTCCTTTGCAAAGCGAGCGGGGTGTTTGCGGCGATCAGCGAGGATGTCTTGCGCGAGTTGGACAAAGCCCGCGATAGTGTTGCAGGAGGCTGGGTGAGGCCACCAGATTTATGGAAGGAGGTCAATGCGGCATTGGCAAAGTCGGCCATTCCACGCATACTCTGTCGATACATCGCTCATGATCTCTTCTATGAAAGGATGACACTCGCAGATGCACAATCCCTTGCCATTCGCAAACTGCTCTCCAAGGCAGCATTCGAGAGCACCATTTCTCCAGGCCCCCCCCTCCCCAAGTCACATCCCTCTACCGCGCTCTTAGCGAAGCTCCATCTTGACTGTGCAGCGCTCTATTCGTCTGCACGCACATTAGCCACGGCACCCTCGAAAACCAGCCTTACGTCAGGGCTCAAAGCCAGTTTTGGGTCCGTGTCCAAGTCTAGGGACGATACCCGAGCCGCTTCGGGGGAGGTATCTGCAGACTTGTTAAAGTATCTTGAGAGGGAAAGTAAGCTCCACACCGCGATCGCACACAAGTGGCTAGGAGTAGATGCAGGCGAGACCGCACGACCCGGTAAAGGAGGAGAAGCAGTCGGTTTTCTCAGGTGGGCTGTGCAGGAGCTCGAAGATATTCACACTCCCCGGCTTTCAAAGGGGTTAGGACTCGGACGGGACGCAACCAAGGATCAAGACCAGGACGGCAAGCGACAAGACAGGAAGGCGAGAACTGAGAAGGAATTGAAGTTCGTGAAAGCTTTCCTGGAGCATTACCGAAGGATCAACGACTCGGTGGGTCGCGCTTTGGATATTTGACGAGAATCATTCTTACTCATTCCCCCCATGTCTCGCATGTTCACTTGCTTTTGGACACTAACCGCTAACCACTTGTTTAGTTAACATTCGACCCGGTGCCAAAACCATCAGAGCTGCAAGCATTGATACCCGAGGGAAGGACGGCAGTTGCGGCGAGAGCATACGCATTCCCCGATCCAGCGTTCGGACCTGGGTCAAAAGGCTACCAGATGCGCACGCAAACACGCAATAGAACTCTGGAACCTGAGGACGTGACGCTTGGCATAGAGGCGTCGCGGATTGACTGTCCAGCGACTAACAGCAGTCATGGTACCCTTGATGATGACAGCAGTGACGATGACAATATGGAATCAGCGTCCACTACGGCGCGTACGTATGTCGGGGCTGGGTCATATTTCTAGCCTCAGTGTAAATCTTGGTCAGATATTCTTTACAAGTAATACAAAGGTAATGAGCCGTAGCTGTGTTTCATGTGTGCTACTCCGCGGACTATTCATAAGGGGGTAGACCCCATTCCTCGGGTCTAAACTCTTCTATGGACTGCAGCGTTTGGTCTGGTAAATGCTTTGCCAAGTAACCCATAGCCAATAAGTTGGGGTCAGGAACCCATACCACTAGAACTCGAATCAGCACTGCACATCTCGATTCGTTCCTGGCAAGAACGAGGTCGCACCGGACATTCCAGCTCTCTTCCCAGCCTCCACCCCCGGAATCGCATCCTCAAAGACTAGGCCCCTGGCCCTCTCCAAAGCATGCTCGGGGCTGACGTTCTCTTCCCCGTCCCCCACGTTCCTTCCCAACTTCTCTCGAGCGGCGTAGAGGAATATATACGGCTCTGGCTTTCCTGTAGTCTTTCCGGTGACATCGTCCCCGCAAACGACCATCTCTTGAGCGCCATCTATGCCGCATCCGAAATGCCCAAAAATCTCCTGGCGGAGATTAGCTGATTTGAGCAAAAAATTACGTCGCTTGGACGACGTGGCGACCACGATCGGAATCTTGTGCTTTGCGAGGTGGGCGACGAGTTTTGGGGCGCCGGGAAGGGGGCAAACGGTCGGCCAGAGACGGTCTTGGCCGATGGTGCGCTGTGCGATGTACTCTTCTGCCGTGAGCGCGATACCTGGGAAGAAGGAGAGAAGATGGGCGGCTGCTTCTTGTTCGACTTGGGGGGCGTCAGATCGAAACTGTGACGTCGGGTAGAAGGAGAAGAGGCAGATGCACCTTTACCCATAAGGCCTGCTTTGATCTCCCAGGTCATTTTCACCCCGTGAGCTGCGAGGATATCATCTATCTGTGCGGTCAACCCTTGCACGGGTGCAACTATATGGTCGTTTGACGACGCGTACTGGTCACTTTGGTATACACAGATTCGGTGTCGATCAGTAATCCTGTTAACTCGGTGTGAGAGGGCGCGCTGAAAAGGGCAGCATGGTCGAGTACCATCCATGTCGAACATCACATATTCTATTCGAGGGCGTGTCAACGCTTCACGGGATGTCATAGTGTCGGAAGCCACAAGGTGTCACGGTGCACCGATAGAGCTGGATTGCCTGCTAAGCCTTAAGAAGTCAGTGCACATGTAAGATCTGGTTACCAGGCGTGGTACTTACGATCTCGTCTCAGTTCAGGTAGTGTAGTCGATCTCATTATGGTCAGTCCCGGAAGACTTGGTCAACTCATTGCATTAGTTCACCCAACCTCTTATGCTGGGCAAGGAAACAGTGCTCTTCGCGGCTGGAGACGACTCGGTGCGTGAGCGGCCCAGCTCGGAGATCGAGATGACCTGGACTATTCCTAGTGGGCCATCAGACGCCTTGCCGTCACCTAGTTCGATTCAGAAACCACGCTCGCTCCAACATGCCGTTACTTCTGTTGGTTCGGTCTCAGAGCGTCTGTCCTGAAACAGACATCAAGCTTGTCGGTTGTGTCCATATGATCAGTCGATTCTGTTTGCCCACCCTTCCCTCATTTAACAGACATGACGCTGACTGATGCTTCCCTCAGCCAGCCTCTCTTAGCATTTGCCGAAAAGGATGCTGTTGTTTTCTCTGTTCATCGCTCTGTTGGGGGTGACCTGGTCATTTGCATCGTCGAGACCACGCATTGGTCACAACTTCTACTTTGCAAGAGAAGAGACGGACGGATTGCAAAACAATGTAAGTTATACTGAGAGACGCCTCGCTGGCATTGTCCGACGTTTTCTAGGTTACTTGGGATGAATACTCCATTATGATTAACGGGGACCGTATCTTCCTCTTCGGTGGAGAAATGCATCCATACAGGTACGCCGTGTTTCGTTCTGTGCATAATGACCACGACGGTCACAACGACTTCCTAGGATGCCAGCGCAATCACTTTACTTGGATCTATTCCAGAAAGTAAAGTCCATGGGTTTCAATACAGTCTCTTTCTACGTGTTCTGGGGTATCGTGGAGCCCAAGCGGGGCGAAATCTCCTTCGAGGGGTTTAGGGATTTGCAGCCTTGGTTTGACGCCGCAAAACAGGCCGGTATCTACCTCATGGCTCGACCCGGTGAGCATTGCTCTCGAGCCGGCACCACCATGCCATCTGATTTCCGGAACAAAGGCCCATACATCAACGCCGAAACCACGGCTGGTGGCTTTCCAGGCTGGGGCGCGTACACGCCAGGCTTGTGGAGAACTTCTAATACGACTTACTTTGAAGCGTGGAAAAATTATGTTTCGACCATCGGAAGCATCCTTGCAAAAAACCAGATCACGAACGATGGCCCTGTGATCCTGGTTCAGGTACTTGATCCATCTTCCTGCGAAAATGTCTAAGCCAACATCATATCGATAGTCTGAGAACGAGTACACTAGTTTCGCTCCCGGTCATTCGGAGGACTTTGTGTATGAAGCCGAACTGTTGACCGCTTGGGTAGGTGTAGCTATTGTGTGCTTTAATGTAGCTTAGCTGAACTGCATTCTAGCGTTCCGCTGGGATCAAGGTGCCCATCACATTCAACGATGCATTCCCTTCTGGCCACTATTTGAGTGTCAACATTTGGGGTAGTAGTATACTAGAATTCATAGTTGTCGACCTCATTTCCTCTTCATCTAGGTTATGATTCCTACCCAAATGGCTTTGACTGTTCCCAACCTTATACCTGGGCTTCAAATGCTGTCCCAGAGTGAGCAGTTCCTTGTGCTAGTAGTTCGTGTGATCCTTATATTTTCACACCCTAGCTATTTCTGGAGTGCACACATGGAATACAACCCGACGGAGCCTAACAATGTATACGAGTATCAAGGTGGTGCTTTTGATGGATGGTACGTCATTACAACACCGTTAGACGTTGTAATTCCCTCAGTAGATGCCTTAGGGGCGGCTCTGGATACGAGAATTGCGCGATACTTACTGGTCCCAGTTTTGAGCGAGGCAAGTAGTATTGCCCAGTTGGACGTTCATTGCACTTAGAGCAGCGTGCTACAGTCTTCTACAAGAACGAATTGGCCATGTCAACCACCTATCTTAACCTGTATATGATCTATGGTGGGACGAATTGGGGCGGTATCGCTCACCCTGGGGTTTACACATCTTATGACTATGTGCGCACGCTCGAGTCAACCCTCTTGTACTTCAGCCCTTTAACGCAATCCAGGGCTCTGCAATCGCTGAAGACCGTACACTCCGTGAAAAATATTACGAGCTCAAGCTACAAGCCAACTTCCTCCGCGTCAGCCCGGCCTATCTCACGACGCGTCCGATGAACCTGAACTCCAATCGAGGTGCATTCACAGGCAATACCGCCCTAGTAACGACTCAAGTATTGGATGTCGTCGGTAACATGACCGGATTCTACGTTGTTAGGTGGTTGTGCCCCTTTTGCAGTGGACCACGTACTTATTCCTGCTCATCAATAGGCAATACTCCGCATCCTCGAATGCGGTGGAGATGTACGCTTTAACCTTGCCGACCAGCAGTGGAAAATTCACTGTTCCCCTACTGGGCGGACAGCTCACACTTGATGGCAAGGATTCCAAGGTTCACGTTGCCGACTACGTCGCTGGGTCCACACACTTGCTATACTCTACCGGAGAAATCATGACTTGGTATGTGGCTCCCTTTCCTTTGTTTAGTTCTGCGCTTAAAGCAATTAGGGCGACTATTGACGGTCGCGATGTCATCATTGTCTACGGAAATACTGGCGAGGTTCATGAAACGGCATTCAAGTTCAATTCCATCAGCACCCTCAACGTGGATGTCGTTTCAGGGGCGCAATCCATCAAGACTGAAAAAATCAATTCCACGAACCTCGTTATTCAGTACACGACATCGGGGCAGACAGTCGTGGAGGTCGGGTCTAGTATCTTGCTGTATATCTTGGGTGAGGAGTTTTCTTTACTGAGGTATTGGTTGGTTTTGAACGTCATCAGACCGTGCCAATGCCTATGACTTCTGGGTGATGTACCCGCCGTCCACTGGTTCCTTCGCGAACTACAGTACCACGAACCCAATCCTCATCAAAGGTGGATACCTCATCCGCTCTGTACAGATTTCTGGCAACACGCTTGAGATTACGGGAGATCTGAACAACACGGCATCGTTTGAGATTATTGCTCCTGCAGCATTCTCGAAACAGGTGTCCTTCAACGGTGAACTGCTCTCGCTAGCAACCACCAAGTACGGAACCTTGACTTCGTCGAAACAAGCGTCGTTGCCTTCCGTCCAGCTTCCAGATCTTGAACGTTTAACATGGGTAGGTGCTTAGAGGTCCGTTTCTTGGATCGCAGCTAACGAGACTCGAAGAAAACTGCCGACTCACTGCCAGAAATCCAACCGACGTATGTCGACGCCCTCTGGACAACAGCCGACCACACTACTACCATCAACCCCACTCGGTCCGACACTCCCGTTGTCCTATACGCTGGTGACTATGGCTATCACACCGGTAACATTCTCTGGCGTGCCCACTTTACGTCTACCGGCTCCGAAACTGGGTTCACGCTCAATGTACAAGGGGGAAACGCGTTCGGCTACTCTGTATGGCTCGATCAGACGTTCTTGGGCTCTTGGATCGGAGATGCCGTACACGCCAATTACGATGGCACCTTTAATTTCCCCGGTACCGGAGGGCTCGTGAGAGGTGGCCAACATGTCATTACTATTCTGCAGGACCACATGGGTTATGAGGAGGACACAGCAGCGAGCGATAATTTCAAAGCACCGAGAGGAATCCTGAGTTTCTCGTTTGTGGGCGGTTCGAATACAAGTATCAGCACCTGGAAAATCGCGGGGAATTTGGGCGGAGAGAACGTAAGCCCTTTGCTTTCTGTCGTCCTGATCAGTTCCTGAGTACATAAAACCCTCCGTGTCATCCGGCAGTATGTCGACAAAACGCGTGGACCGCTCAACGAGGGTGGATTGTACGGCGAAAGGATGGGTAATTATGCGTGCTTGTAGATCACCTCGTTCCTGACGGGCACAAGGATGGCACCTCCCTGGGTTCCCTGACGAGAACTGGCAAGAAGGTTCGCCGACAACCGGAGTTTCCCAAGCCGGCGTTGGCTTCTACAGGTGAGATGGATATGCTGATGTGCCTCCCGGGAGCTGATGAATGCACACACAGGACGACGTTCATACTCGATGTCCCCGCGGGCATCGATTACCCCATGGCACTTGTCGTCTCAAACATCACGACAAATCCTCACTTCCGCTCTCAGGTAATTAATTAATACACCATGACACCGTGCTGTCAATGTTCTTGACGCATTTCCCTTCCCACCTCAGTTCTACGTTAATGGATATCAGTTCGGCAAGTACGGTCTGTATCGTCATTGCCGTCGCGTAGTTACTGTCAGTTCTGATACGCCGCACAGTAAACAACGTCGGTCCTCAAGTCTCTTTCCCAGTCCGTACGTGCCTGACCGTCTTTCTTATACTCTTGCCCCCTACTCACGTTTGCGCCGCGCCAGCGCAAGGCATCCTGAATTACAACGGGCTTAACACGCTCGCTGTCTCGCTTTGGGCCCAAGACGCAGAAGGTGCAAAGCTCAATTCACTTGCACTCGAGACGACGGCCATGGTGGAGAGTAGCATGCTGCCGGTCGTGAACCAACCTATGCCAGGTTGGACGCCAAGATCGGCAACGTAATTCGAGTGCAGTGGTCGTTGGAGTTGGAGAGTCTTGGATGGGACGTAGGCAAGGTGACGAAATATGAACCGGTGTCAACTTCGCAGAAACGTTGCTCGTAGGTATACAATAATGCCAAACAGTGCTCCACGGTAGCATGCCCGACCGACCCTTGGGAGACTACTGCCCTGGTCTTCGGTGCGGGGCCAATGATCGCCAAGAGCCGAAACCCCATACGCCTTATCAGTCGCGACATGATCAGAACCCTATGGCCATTGTATCCAAGATCGTCTTTCCTGGCCCCCGTTCAGTAATGAGGACTCGTCGCTTGTGTTCCGCCAACAGGAAAGATAACACGACCATGTCTCTCATTGGAGCCAATTCGGGTTTGATAAAAAGGCATGGAGCATGTATCGGATGGCCTCCGCAACTCTTCGAGAACCACGCCAGAGTGTCGCCAAGACGCCTAGACTCCCGCAACTGTACAACAGGTCACGTTGGCTGCGCGATCAGCATGCAAGACGTGTCATGACGAACCACGAGTTGCTGCGCAAGGTCTTCTTCCCATTTGAATCGTCGACCACACGCGCGGAATTCGAGAGGACTGCCAATAGGCCGGGATCAAACATTGCAACATCGATCTTGCCAGACTGACCACTTACAAGCTGGAGAATATTGGTGCTTTAAGCCAGCTTCTAAGATTCGTTGACCCTAGACCTGGGAACATAATTAGATCCGGTCGAAGCTTTCTGCGCGTGACGGTTGCGAGCAAACAGTTTCCTACGCCGAAGTTCGTAGTCGCGCTGTCAAGGGTGACAACGAAGTAACTCGGTAGGTTGGCACCACAGGCGTGCAGTGTTGTGTTTCTCATGTCATCTCTGTCAAATGTCAGCATGATGTTTTCCTCTGAAGGAGCCGGACTATGAGCGTCGACCAGTGTGAGCTGGAAGTTCATGGGTATTGGTGTAGCTGGCGGAGCAGGCCGGTTCTCTTATACCACGGGCAGTACTAATCCCGCCCGTTTCAAGTGGTGCCAGCGATGGTCTCCGTCGCATCTGTGCCGAGGTGGACGAATGTCATGGACTAAAAAAGCCATGGCAGTGCAAAGTGACATGTGGCAAGTCAGCTGGAGGACGAACCTGAACGTCCGTCCTTATCCAGCCGAGATCCTCAGTGATCGGAAAACAGAACGTCGAAGCTAATGATAGCAGACAGAAAGGGGAGAACGGACCCGTTGCAATCTTGTCAGCGCTTCGCGAACCCAGGCAGATGATGCCGTGTCAGGGGAATAAAACCAGCGTTGAACTGTATAGATACAAAGGTCATAATGGCGTCAAATCCTAACGAGACAAGGTCCAACAAGGTATGATATACAAGTGCCCAAGGCGAAACGCCTAGAACGACGACACTTAACCACAGATACCGTCATCTAGGACGAGGCCACAACGCTTGCATTGCACCCGACGGTCGAGAAGACAGAGGCCAATTCCGAGGGGGAACCACACAATTGCCGCCAATACACCTAAAACAGGTGAGTCGGTCCAGTCTGGTAACCAGGAGAAAAACACTTGCCAAGAATACCAAACTTGGATTGTGGTATGTGGCCACCTTGTTGCAGACACAGCATCTCGGGGTGGTCTGGGGGCAGAAGTGATGCTAAATTTTCCCCAGTAAGAGGATTCTGATAGTGGTAGACTCTGGGCTGGGGCATCACAGGGACGGGCGCGACGTGGAGTGTTACGATGGGGGTGGATGAGGGTGTTTGTTGTGTGGGGGCCTTGGGTTGCTGTTGGACAAATGAGTTAGATGACTGCACGTCTTCTGGCCCATCAGTACGTATTCCATAAACGACGATGGGGACCCACTCTCGCTCTGTGCTTGTCCAGCGAGAGACTCGTAGGCGGGAGGGTTATCTGTGTAGCTGACCTATAGAACGCGGGCATCTGTGTCGCTAACAGCGGATGTGTGGACCAGTACGCACCATGTTTGAATTCGAGTCGATGATCATAGGAGGGGAACGCAGAGACGGCTAAAGCAGAGGACTGCGCGAAGGCTGCGGGCAGTGACACAGCAGGTCACGTGATATGACTCACGAAGTGGACGGGGTCGGAGTCGGAGTCTGGACCTGAAGTGATACCGTAATACGTGTTGGCCGTTCTGCCAAGTCGGCATTTGAATTTAGGAGGCAAGCCGCAGATGCCGAGCGAGATGCCGCAGATGCTGCCTATCGTTCGCCCCGCTTTCAAATGTACTGCGTTTGCTATTTCAAGGATCTGCTTGGGTGGAGTATAACTCCACAGACCCCTGCACACATCTGGGCGCCACGAAGGGACACGAATATCATGGTTCAAGCGCATTTTCAGGCTCCGCCGGAAACAGAATGTGTGCCGTCGGACTTTGCAAAAATTGGACCTGCCGCTCAATCATCTCAACGGACACTTTGAACATGGATGACTCTTCAAATGACGTATCGTCAGACTCCATGACATCTAAAGACTAGTTCGCTCATACCCGCACCTCCTTTGTCCCCTTCTGATATCTGCTTGCTTCCCTATCGTCTAGCTATGCCGACTCTTATGCGCATTTTGGTGCGAGTTCGTCCATGGACTATCTGTTCCATACATCTCATACATTGCATCTTGCCCAACAGGTATTCACGAAGAGATGTTGAAGGACTCCGTCCGGACTGGGTCATATCGTGCTGCGATCGTAGATAATGGACATCTCTTCAAAGGAAAAGCTGTGCTCGATGTTGGCTGTGGAACCGGCATTCTCAGCATGTTCGCTGCCAAGGCTGGGGCAGCTCATGTCGTCGGCGTAAGCAACTTGAATGGTGCCGTGACCAAATTCTCCTGATCGTCAGCCCGGTTTTCAGATCGACATGTCAAATATCATTGACCAAGCACAAAAGATCATAGAAGTAAATGGATTTAAAGATAGTTCGTGTCTTCTTGCGTCGGAATTCGATTGCCCGTCATTCAAGTCGATGTTCGTGATTAGCCATCACCCTTGTCAAGGGTAAACTCGAAGACGTCGAGTTACCGATAACGCAGTTCGACATCATCATCTCCGAGTGGATGGGTTATTTCCTACTCTACGAGTCCATGCTCGACACAGTCCTGCTCGCTCGAGACAAGTATCTGAAGCCTGGTGGTCGCATGTTTCCCGACAATGCGAGGTTGTATTTGGCTGCAATCGAGGACCAAGACTACAAGGAGGAGAAGATCAACTGTACGATGTTGCGTTGATGCCGTTTACTCTAATCGAACCTCTCATCCTAGTTTGGGACAATGTCTATGGTTTTGATTACTCGTGCATCAAAGATATCGCTCTGAGGGAGCCACTTGTTGACACCGTCGAGCTCAAATCAGTAGTCACAGATCCATATATGTTGAAGGTCGGCTAATTTTTCTGCTGGGCATGATGGATGCTGACCACTGATAGCATATCAATTTACTCACTGCTCAAAAAGAAGATCTGGCCTTCAGTGCGTCGTTCACGCTCACCGCGACCCGGAATGATTGTATATCATATTGTGTTTTTTTTTTTTTTTCAACATCCAACTCATCAATTTCCAGATATTCATGCATTTCTTGCGTGGTTTGATATATCATTTGACTGCACACATAAGAAGATTCAATTTTCGACTGGACCTCATGCACAATACACGCATTGGAAGTGAGTGGCCTAATCTTACGTCTCTGACTCTGCCGTTCTCTCGCGCTCTGCCCATGGGTCACGGTACTGACGAGCCTCATCAAGACAAACTGTTTTCTACACGCCTTCCACGATCACGATTTCCGAGGGCGAAAAAATAGCTGGCACCCTTTTTTGTGCACCAAATGCACGGAACAACCGGGACCTGGACATCACCATCGAGTATATTACCAGTGAAGAAGCTGCAAAAGTAGATTACAGAATGTGCGTGTTTCCTTCCAACGCTGTCCTTACTGGGGCGTTGAGTCGTGTGGACGCTGACCGGTTGTCAGGTCGTAATTTATTGTGCAAACTGTATACCTCTGCGCATACCCTCGTTTGCCCCATCTTTGTTTATCGTGTCTAATTGGGTTGATGGGGACACAGGTACTAGATATGGATCCATGGATTCTACAACCTTGCGTGCGCGGGGACATTGGTCGGTGTAGTTGTCATTTTGAGTTGTTCGTGTGCCTTCCGTTCTACTGACAGACCGACTCGGCTGGAGGGTTACGGGAAGGCATAACTCGATGTATACTCAATATACAACATTTATATCTATATCATCCCTCTCGCCGGTGGGATCATAAATTCATCGCCCAGCGATCAAGCGCCTCGTTGTATTCATGCGGCCTCTCCAACTGCGGCCAGTGGCCCACATCGAACTCTACAACCGTTAGACCACCTTGAGCATACTTTTCAATCTCCGTTATCGCAAATTCACGGAAGCAAACATAGTCGTATTTCGCCACAGCCATCAGAGCTGGCTTTCGGATCTTGATGTCCTCTTCAGACACCGCTTCATTGAAGATCACTCACGACTCGGCATCGGAAACGAAATAGAGGCGGGACGTACATGCTTTGATGCCATTGTTGACACCCTGTAGGTTGCTTCTGTACCAGTTGAGGGGAGCATCTAATCCTCCCTTGAGAAGGGATGATTTGATATGTTCGTAGTGCTGCATCGGAGTGACTTGAGTCTCCGGCAGCTCCAAAGCGGTGGGCACGTACCTCAGGGGTCACGTAGGGCGCCCTCCCAAGTCTCTTGTGCTGCCTGACGAACACCTCCAACTCACCGGGCAGGTTCATATACGTCTTCCAGACCTCTGGATCGGCGGGATAGAATATGTCGAGGAAGGAGTCGATCTGTTTCGAACGTGTTCGCGGCGGGTCAGCACGATCGGAGCACTCGCGCAGACACGCTCACGTTGGCCGCGATCACGCCAGCCGCGTCCGCTCTGCCGAAGAACTGCCAGTAGCCCATCAACGGGCGTCCATACCTTTGCCTCTGAAACTCGAGGATGAGCTCGAGCGGGGGGAAGACGGAGGGCGGGTAATAAGTGACTGCGGTGAAGACGAAGCCAAGGAACCTGTCGGAATGCTTCACGGAGAGGATGCTCGCGATGCCCGACCCCCTGGATGGTTGCGGTGTGTCAGCGTGATGACGCAGAGATGAGTCAAGACGTGCCAGTCGTGTCCCACTGCGATCACATCCCTGGCGCCCTCCTCGTCGAGGATGTCCACCAGGTCCTGTCCTATCGCGGTGTGCAGAAAGTCGGCGGGGCGGGTGGTCTTGGGTTCTGTCTGTCCGAACCCGAGCAGGTCTGGGACGACCAGTCCGTATCCCCTTGGC
Source organism: Tylopilus cervinicoccineus (assembly GCA_038094635.1). Taxonomy (NCBI): domain Eukaryota; kingdom Fungi; phylum Basidiomycota; class Agaricomycetes; order Boletales; family Boletaceae; genus Tylopilus; species Tylopilus cervinicoccineus. The sequence goes on along the minus strand of JBBPUK010000023.1, from coordinate 137,563 downwards.
TGGAAATAGTTGATCTGCTGATACCAGTCGTGCGACGTCGATGGGAATCCGTGGATGAACAGGAACGTGGGCTTTTGGGGGAGTGCCGGCGAGAAGAGGTAGTGGTACACAAAGCTCCTGCTGGTGTTCTTGAACTTGGACTGCACCTTGTCCATGGCGACGGCTGGTGCGGTGGTGTCGGACGGGCCATGTCTTATTCTTATATACCCTTGAGTGTCCCGATCGCATGCCAGTGTGATGTCTACCCACTCCCATGGCATCAAACGTGTCCCCGATCTGCACCCAACTCGCACTGCCTGGGTGGTAACTTCCGGCCATATCCATTGGCATTTATCCATCTTGGAAACCAGCTCGACGTCTCCGATCAAACGTCCAGCCTCCCTGAGAAATGCGACGCAAGGAAGAGATGAATCCAGTCCACAGTCACGTAGTGCCTCGGCGACAGCTGTGTGCGCGTTCCTTCATCTGACCAGCACTCGTGCTCAAACCACCAGCGAATGCACTTGCCTCGTCTACACCAACTTGGGCCATTTCCGACTGCTCTCGTCTGGAGGCACTGCACGGGGTAACTACTGTATTGAGGTCTGTCTTTGTAATTACCACAAGTCCACGAGCCTTGGACGTGTCCGCAGTGGCCAAAAGAACTGAGCGACAAGTGTTCAAATACCCTGCACAGCCAGTTCTTTGATCGCGCCCAGAGACATCCGGGGGACAATCCGACACGGGAAGGGTTTGGGTCGTCTGACGACTCCAAGGTTGAAAACAAGGCTCATGCCGCGAAAAGGACAACCACGCACGACGTTGTTCCAGCAGTGAACTGAGGAGAGATATCAATTTCGTTTCCGTGATCGTCTTGCGCTTTCAGAAAATCAAAAGCTGCGAGCATAGAGGCAATGGCGATCCACATCGACCCGTCGGCAACATACCGTCCAGGGCAGATCCTGAGACAATTATCGACTCGGGACACGCGCAGAGGTGTCTCTTGCCTACCTTCGTCCGAAGCCGAAGCCGAATGGGAAGCCAGACTCAGTGAGCGTACCATCTTCCTTGATGAATCGTTCTGGGTTGAATTTGAATGGTTCAGGGTAAGTCGCCTCGTCGTGAGCAATCCCCCTAAGGAAATGATTCAAAGTTCGATTACGCAGACGCAAAACAGACTTGATCTTACCACACGTTGACCAAGACAGTGGTCCCTATACCAAGTGGTCGATGTCAGCGAAGCGGTTATCGACGTGATTCCATAAACAGACCTTTCGGAATGTATGAACCTTCATACACATCTTCGGTAGTGGTCGCGTGAGGCAGTGCTTTGTGTGGCCACACAATGGTCAGCTTGAACTAAAAGAGAAAGCTACAGCTTACCCAACGGAGCAACAGGGTGCCACCTGAATGTTTCATGCAGGATAGCTTCGATAAAAGGTAGAGAAGGTCTATCACGGAAATCTGGCAGCCGGTCAAAGCCGACGATGGTGTCTATCTCTTTCTGCGCTCTCCTCTGGACCTCAGGAAATAGGACCATAGCAAGGATAAACACGTCCAAGCTACCTGATGTCTGATTTGCATTTGTTAGGTGTTTCCCAGAAATGTATCATCAACAAATCGCACAGTTTCCGACGCAGCTGCATTGAAATATTAGTCAACACAGGGAAATCAGCTCTCCGAGCTACTCACCACCATATGCAACCGAAGAAGTGGCCCTGATAGCAAGAGTTACTTCTGGCAAGTTTCCATTTCTCTCGTTCTTCCTGACAGCCTCGCTTATCATTGAAGGAGTACCAGTTCCAGAGGCCTCGGGCATTCTCAGAAAGTCACTTGATTGGAAGACAATAGTAAATGCGCACCAATCGTTCTAGTGCCATCTCGAAGAGAACCGTCCGAAAACCGGTTGCATAGTGCTTTGCTTGGGCTGCTTCTGCTTTGAACGAGCCGGGCATCCATGTAGGAAGTCTCAGGACTTGAACAGTGAAATTCAATGGGAGAATAATCAATGCGATGAGACCTACGGAATGGAAATACCCTTAATAGGGCAGCCCTCTTTGGATCAGCTGCCTTTAAAAGTGCCTTCATACCCTGCTCAGCATACTCAACGTAGGGGTCGTTGATCGGTGCCGTGTCATATCCATACACGACTGACATGATAATTGATGTAGAATACCTGAAATCGGACAGTACGTTAGCCTTGCAAAGCATAAATGATAGTGAGACGAACGCATGAAGATGTACAGAAAACCGTTGCGGATCATCGGCGAGATTGATGATCAACTGCCGGGCCTTCGTACACTGCATCGGCCGATAATTCGCGGCAGCGTCGGTGTGCAAAGCCTCATGGTAGATGCGACGATGAAGACGCCACAAGTCACCGTAAGGCATGAGGATCGTACCATCTGCGATGCCATATCTACATGTGTCAGTGAGTCAAACAGAAATAGACAAGAGTTGAGAGAGGCCTACGGCTCTGTTGTTGCAAAGCTTGGCCTATCCGAGTAGATGTTTGATCGAAGGTCGACCAGCTCGCGAGCTACCTTAAGAGAGTTTATGACAAGTACATCCATATTGAAGATACGTGTATAGATGAGATCACCTGGAATGGATTAGGCTTGTGGAATGAGACCTAGACTACCTACCGAATAGTTTCCGCCACTGATAGTAAGTGAACCATGGCTTGGAAGCATCAATGCTCAGCACTGCTCCCAACAGGGGAAAACCTTTAGGTCCTGGAGGGAAGCGGACGTTATCAGGGTGCCTGGGCCGTCTGCGTCTAGCGACGTATAGTACCGCGAGCAGCACAAAGAATACACCGCGAAATAATACCGCCATAGCCATGTTCAGAGCTTGGGAACAAGTGGGAACAGCTACCGCCCGTACGTTACTCGGCACCAATCAAGGGTAAGCACTAGCATTGGTTTAGAGATAAAGCCCTGCATCACTCCTTGTTTTGGATCCAGTGTTCTACTCGTACTGATGATCACGTGATCATCAATTTAGCATTACGTAATAGTTCCAAGAACGGCAAGTGTTATTGTAATGGAGAACAATGAAGTCGTTGGTAGACCGAATACAAAGGCAAGGATGAATGTCCACTTTTCACTGGGTCGCCATTTCCTCTCCTTCTCTTTATCTACGGTCCATTTTCTCCCTTCTCTGAGTTCTCTTCACGTCGCTGGCCGACCCCAATGTTACCTGCATCTCCACCACCGCTTTACGACACTCACTCAAACTTACGGACCTCTTCCACATCGCTTAAGCCGTACCTTCAACTTCCTCACATCCTCTCTCTCGCATGGCTGGCATACCCCATTATTTCGTTGTTGTTTGTCATCTTCAGGCTACAACTTTCTTCAGACGAGGCACAAGCATCGGTCGCCAGTGCAAAGAATGATCTTCTCGCGGCTTGTCAGGCTGCCGAACATGCTGCAACTTCTGCTGCCAGTATGCCACGCTATCTGGCCATCGCTACCAATCATCAGTTCGCAGATGCAATCAATGGAACGATGAATGGTGCTCGTGAAGCTCTCGTCTTGGCATTGACCTGCATGGAGGCAATTATCAACTTTCTCATCAGTATCTACCGTTCCACATTCCTCTGCTTCCTTGAACTTGTTGTCGTTGGAGGACTGGGTCTTCTCATCAGCGCTGTTCAAGAAGTACGTTTTATGCCACCTCCCAAAATTCGAGTGTCTTATGTATCTCTACAGATCACCTCCTTCTTGCAAAGTACCTTGAACGGAATCGTCTCAGGCCTCAAGAACGATGCTACTTCTGTCAACTCTGCTATTCAGAGCGCGGTCAACTCCATAAACAAAGTCAATCCCTTTGGAAATATCCAAGCGCCTCAGTTCAATGTCTCTAGTCTCGATGGACTTTCGAACATCACCATCCCTACAGACTTTGAGACCGCTCTGATCCAACTTAATAATTCGCTACCTACTGTCTCCTCTATCAAGAGTGCCATTCAGGACCTGTGAGTCGCTGTCCATTCCCACTAGTGAACGCTTCCTTATGCCCGTCAGGGTGGATACGCCATTCGAAGCTGTCAAGGCCGATATTAACAATACATTTCTCGGCCTTACCTTCGATCCTGCGCTACTTCCTGTACCAGCTCAAAATACTGTTTCCTTTTGCAGCGAGCTGGATACTTCCTCCATCGATGATCTCGCGAATGATCTTCTCCAGATCACGAAGATTGGCACGATTATTTTGATTGTAGTTCTCTTCCTGCTCCTCGCCAGTCACTGCGTCTTTGAGTGGTACAAGTGGCGTTGTCTTATGCGTCATCTGCGGTTTACGCGTGAGACCTGGATGTCCGATCCAACGACTTATCGGACTACCTCTTTCAAGACGAACCCGTCTGTTACGCTCACTGATCACAATCTCCTCATGCTTCAAGCCGACGCACAACACCCGTTGCTAACCCGAATCGCTTATACGCTGACCGCTCGGCTACGCTTTACACCTTCTCAACATGTCCACCTCCGCTGGTTTCTGCACTACATCTTTCACCCTCCTGCGCTAGCCTGTTTTCTTATTGGCTTTTTTGGGTTGCTGTCCGTCCAAATTCAACTCATTGCCATTGGTCCTCTTGAAGCTCGGTATACCGCTCAAGCTACCGCGAGTGTCCAAGACCTCTCGAATGCGATAGCTATGCAGATGAATAACAGCATGTACAACCAGTCCGCAGCGTACGCGAATGGAATCAACACCAAAGTCGAGACTGTTCAGTCTACGGTCAACAATGGCCTCTTCGGTTGGGTGAATGGCACCACCACCACGCTCAACAGTACGCTCAACAACTTCTACACCGATATTCAAAATCTCGTAGGCACGGTCTTCAACGGAACGATTCTCGAAACGCCCACGCAGGACTTCATCAAGTGTTTGATTGGCTCCAAAGTCAACGCCATCGAAGAGGCGCTCACCTTCTTGAACCAAAATCTCAATGTCAATCTTCCCCAGGTTAACGAGACCGTCCTTGTTCTCTCACCTGCCGACGTCAATGAAATCACACAACCTATTGCCACTGCCGCTATCGGTGGTAGTTCAAGCAACCCTCAGGGTTTCATTGGCAGACTCGTGGCGACCTATGCCGACTCGTTGAAGAAAGAGCGGCTGATGTTTAGCATCTTCATGGGCTTGTGGGGAATCGTGGTGTTAATGGGCCTCGTCATTGTGTTTTGGCATTCATATACCAAGAATTGGGTGGATGTGTACAAGAAGCGGAAATGGCGAGAAGAACAGCGAGATGGCCTTGAGGAATTTGCCATGCCGTTCAAATATGGGGCACCTATGCCTCATGTAGGGGATGACGAGAAAGGTTCTAGTACACCTGATCCTCCCATGCGCTCGTTCACACCCCTTCCTGAGGCTTGTTCACCACTTAGCAACAACCTTTTCCGTCAGCCAAACCAACCTCTACCCGGTCATCCCCTCGAGTTACTGGAGCCTACCTTCGAGAAGAGCTGGAATAGTTTCTTCCACGAGAGCACAAATAATAAGCAGCCTGAAACGTCTGGATTCCGTCGTGCTGTGAGTCGGCCAATGAAGCTCATGTATTTTGGCAAGAAGGGGGACGAGATATTGAAAGGAGGAGACCACTCAGAAGATAAACCGAAATCTGTCTGGTTCAAGCCTGCGACTGGACTATTCTCGAAGAGGGATAATAATGTTCGACCAGTTTTGGAGTTCGTGGTCAACAGACCCGTCTCGGGCACTCCTTCTCCCCGTCCGCAGTTAGCGGTTTCAGATGAGCAAGCCTCGACGGCAACGCTGAGAGACTTTGCGAAAGTCGATACCACATCCCCCCCAGTACGGGAAGAGTCTTCAGCTGGCTTATCTGCCTCGCCAACGCCCCCCACGCATACTTGGGTAAAGAACATCCCTCCGAAAAAGGCGATTCCTCTCACCTTTCCTCCGCCTCCTCCAAGCCGCGAGAGGAGTGTTCCTACAGACGTCGGTTCTACTCCTCCCGATCACGGTCCCTTAGCCATGCCACTTCACAACGCTCTCGAGGAACGTCCAGCGTCTCGGAAGCCAATCCATCTTGCACTGTATCCTACGTTCCTTACTTCTCGCTCTGGAGAAGTATCCCCACAAGAGAGACATAAACGTTCATCGACCGTGCCTGTGCCTGTCACCCCACTGCTGGCAGGTCCCATCAGTCGACATGAATCTACCAGGTCGACTTCACGACTTCTTACGAATATGCATCTACCATCTCCAGGCGATCCCGTTGATCCGTTCGCTACGCCTTTCGACGACGATGCTATCGTGAGCCCTTCAAAGGCGAAGAGAGTCACGAATCCTTTTGCCGGTTTTGCTCTGTAATATTCAGCGTGCACCATTCATCGCTTTCAAACATTAGGACAGCTCACTTACTTTGTCACAGACACTTACTCTCTTCACTAAATATAGTTAGCCAGCATATTCACATGCACACCCTGTACCACAACTGATGTATCTCTAATGGATAGCCCGTTTGTTCTCATCGCACCTACTTCCACTCTTAGTTGGAGATATATTTACTGTAGTGTAAATTCAACGTGTTCAACTCCTCAGAGCTTCATGGGTACAAGTGTCATGAAGTCGTCTTGATATATTATATAGTGCTTATGCAACAGTTAACGATCTGGTTCACCCTTGGATTGGCCTTCCCAGAATCCCAACTGTCTGTCTTCTGGGAAAGAAAAGGCGAGACCAGCGTAGCCAAACTGGCTCTGCGACACTGCAGAGCTGAGGATGCCCTTACCTACACAGCGTGAATGACTGGATTGCTCTCAATCGAGCGTGTGAGGCAGGAACGGCAGAACCGGGGTTGATTGCCCACACGGAGACGGGAGACGGGCGTCGGGTTCGGCGGCTGAGAACCGAGTTCGCCGACGAACATTACTCCTATCACTGGTATTTTTTTTGGCCAACGTCAGCAATGCAGCCCTATGCGTACGATGTTCTACTCACGTTTCAAGAGCTCGTAGCGGTTCCTTGTGACATTGCGCAAGTTCATCGCAGTCGGGTTTCATGCGAGGCACCAGTTACCTATGAAGCCGTACAATGTTCAGCCTTCCAAGGATGGTTGACCTGCAGTCTGACAGCCGGACGGTGGGTCGACAACAGACCCTGCCACACGTACGCTTGAACAAACCTGGTCTCCCATCCGTCTTGCATCTTTACATAGATCATGGTAGATACGACTGCATCGACGATAAGGGTATTTACTCCAATTCGACACTGCTGGCAAACTTACGAACGGAGTCAAACCTTGTATATGGACAGCACGAGTGCCCTTTCCAGGTCTTCATTTACGCGCCAGTACCAAGGGCACTCCGCCATAAAGGTCCACCGACGTCTCCGAGAACTCTTTCTACTTCAGCCTGCTCCAGATTCAGGACAATCTTTCGTTCTCCTACCGGTTTTCGTGCCGCTGTAAACCCATCCTCCATCAGCATCGCCCGCGAAGCAAGGAGGGAGTCCAGAACGATGGTGAGTTCCCCGAGCGTGGGTGGACGAGTAGTTTCTCCAAGAGTCTCCACATAGATAAGATGCTGGCGTTCAACCTATCAAACACGAAGGTCACGTCATCGCCCAGTGTTATAATCGAAGAACTTACCTCCCCCCATCGAATTTCTTCAATACCATCCCTCTTCGTGCATTTTACCAGCGAAGCCAGCATAATTCTCTCATGAAGACTCAGCTCCTTCAAAAATGCAGCCGTCGGGCTATTTTGCATTACTTTAATCACCTCCTTCACATCTTCCACACCGGCGGTCTTTCCCTTCGGATGTACAAGTTCGACGGTACGCCTGCAGATGTCCAAAACACGGCGAGCATCACCAGATATAGAGGACACCTTCATGGAGGCGAACTTGACACCGTCGGTAGTGATGACTTCACGTTGGTGTTCTGAAGGGAGATTTTCTCTAGCAGCTAGAAGACGTGCATGTACAATTTCCTGGAGTTGAGCGGTTGCGTATGGCTGGAAATTTATCCGGGTCATGCCTTGATATCATGATTAAATTATGTCAGGAGAGTATGGATGTTCTCTTACCCAGTCGACTGCGAACACGTCCGCTCATAACCCTCTCTGGAAGGTCCATTGTATTCGCGACTGCAAGCACGACGAGCTTCGAACCGGCTAGTGTTGGCCAGTTAAAAAAATTGTAGACGACATCTTGTTTCGTGGTAACGAGCTGGTCGAGTTCGTCCATTAATACAATACTAGCGGATCTCGTTAGTTACAGACAACGTTAATTGAAGATGACTACCAACCATGCATGGCCACCGGGACCCGCTCTAACACCAGCACTGAAGTGGTTGCTGAGTCGTCTCAGGGCTTCCTTCGAGCTAACCTTGAGGTGACCCCCTGTGGAGACATCATGACCTGAGATCGTTTCCCAGAGGAGGTTGTAGGCTGCTGCTGGTTCAGGAATTCTCAGTCCGTTAATCTCGACGTACGTGAATGGGATCGTTTCCTGCAAGAAGTATAAGCAATAATCGCCTATGAAGGATGCGAGACGCACGCCATTCTCTGCCATGCGCTTAAGTTCGCGTACAACAGCATGGACGGTGGCAGTTTTGCCGGTTCCGGGCACTCCTGAAATATCTAAGAAAGCCGACATTCAGAAGCCCAGGGTACAAGCACTCAAATACCCACAAACACATCCTCCGCTCCCTTCCTCGAGAAGTTCTTCTACTGTGCGCAAGACACGGTTGTACTCTTCTCCTCGACAAGGTAGAACATCTGGGCGTGCAGCTACGTGCAGAACATGCATGGCTCTCAGCCAAGCATCTTCTGGTAGTTTCTGTAGCTGCTTATAATGTTCTCGTGTGAGGTCTGGAGGTGGGACACGCATGACTGCCCCTTTACGGTTATATCTCTTCCGAATGGCAG
>JBBPUK010000023.1:116255-128584 GCA_038094635.1 Tylopilus cervinicoccineus | reverse complement strand
TTGGTCCAGAGTCGAGATCATCAGTGGCCGTAACGGGGAGTTCATCCTCATCGCCGTCCACAGGTTCTTGATACTCGTAGTCGGTATCTGTGTCCCGTGTAGATGACTCGTCTGCCTCGATGATCTTCCCCAGTCTTGAGCGATTCGGAGCCCGGGTAGTCTTCTGTCTTGGATAACCTACAAGAACGTTCCAAGACCTTCCACTGGCCTGTTCTTCGTTTGAGCTGGAGAGCGCGAGCTGTTTATGATGACTCCAAGCGAAGTCGTAGTAGAGTCCCTTCTTGGAGTCGAGGGCGAAACGACAATAGAACGACGTGACGTTATTATTTGTTGAGCGTGCCCGTTTTGAGAATGCGACCTGGGTGGAGGATTCCTCTGGGGGTGTGTCGGTCACAGTACAACGACAAACAACATTCGAGGGTGGCAAGATTGCTTCCGTGTCGAGGGTAAAATACACCTCGTTCTTTTGACGTAGTTGAGACTAGCTAGAAGGACAGTATTCGACGGCTCACCTCTGTATGTTCCCTTCGTGGACGTACTCTGGGAAGCTCGACTGGACGTTGGAACCAATGTATCCGGATGAACATGTTCGCCTGTGCTCCTTCCGATTCGCTCAACCTGAGCTCCCACATGGATGCAATGACCCCAACGCTATGATACCTAGCAGTGCCTGTTGAAACGCAGACCGTATCCCCGACTCTGAATACCTCCTGAGTGCTCGCTCCAGATCGAGACCACGGTTTGGCATTAGAGGATGGTGGCACATGCGACTTGGAGCGGACAAACGAGTAGTAGAAGACGGTCTGCATGTCAGACGCAGGCTTCCAACACTCATCTTCTGCGAGAGCCTGGTAGTCTTGTGGGATAGAGGGTCTGGCATAGAACGGCTCAGAAGACCAGGAGGTGGCTTTGTCGGCCCAAGCGCTGGGGTGCACTGGTGTGACGAGCTGCTGGTAGCGTTTGGAGCGACGCGAGGGTGTTGCCTGGACGGACATGGTGGACGTGAACGTGCAAGTGCGTGACGGACGCGTCGGCCACGCGTTTCATGAGACGTCCTAACCCGCCCGACGATCTTTATCCGCACCCACCACAGGCTCTTGGTGAGCACCACTCCCAATGACCCCCATCCCATCCCTTCACTTCGTTCGCAGATCACCATGCTCGTCCTCCCCGGATCGTCCGCTCTCTCAGAAACAAAGCATCAGATCCTTCTCCGTGACATCCAGACGATAGATCGCGGCATCGTGTCTGTAGATGCTCTGTTCATTCATCTCGTCAAATGCAGGACGCATGCGCTAGAGCAGGAGCTCAGCAGCAGTCATTCTTCTCACAGTAAATCGCTCGCTGCCCTTCTTGACTATGGCGACAGTGTCCACCTGCCCAGCACGGCGTGCATCCTCCAAAGTAATAAAAATGTTCTCTACGTCATTCCAAGAGCTGGTTCTATATCCCCCTGGAGCAGCAAAGCAACGGACATTGCAGCCATCTGCAACCTCAGAGAGCACGTCGAGAGAGTCGAACGAGGCATCGCATACACTTTTCATTTGAAACAGGGTAAGACGCTGGACAGTACTGTGGTATCCCAGATTTCGCATCTACTCCATGACCGCATGACGCAAACCGTCCAACTCTCTCTACCTCATGAAGACGCTGTATTTAAACATCAAGATCCCAGCCCCCTACGGACAATCGAACTGACAAGACAAGCCGATGAAATTGTGGATGCCGACGCTGCCAGAGTACGTCTCTCTGCAGCTAACAAAAAACTTGGCCTTGCCCTCGCATCTGACGAAATAGATTATTTAATCGATGCTTTTGTTGCGGGAGCCTCGCCGATCAATCGTAACCCTACCGATGCAGAGCTCTTCATGTTCGCCCAGGTTAACTCGGAACACTGCAGGCATAAAATTTTCAATGCCTCTTGGACCATTGATGAAATCCCCCGCGACAAATCACTTTTCCAGATGATCAAGAATACCGAAGAGAAATGCATAAACAAAGCCATCTCTGCATACTCGGACAATGCGGCCGTTCTCGGAGGTTCCACAATACCTGTATTTGGGCTCTGGTCTCAACGATCCGAGGAACCACGAATTTATACCTCACGAGAATCCGGGCCCAATCCCATTATTATCAAAGTCGAGACCCACAATCACCCTACAGCGGTTTCTCCATACCCGGGGGCAGCAACAGGTTCAGGGGGGGAGATCCGCGACGAAGGCTCCGTCGGTCGGGGATCCAAACCCAAAGCTGGCTTAGCTGGCTTCACCGTGTCCAATCTCCTTATCCCGGGCCATGTGCAACCATGGGAAACTGATTTTGGTCGGCCACCCCACATCGCATCGGCTCTCGAAATCATGATTGATGGTCCGCTGGGTGCAAGTGCATTCAACAACGAATTTGGACGACCAGCGCTTTCAGGGTACTTCCGTACATTCTCGGAATCCGTGCCTTCCTCAGAGGAGGGGGCAAAAGAAGTCAGGGGTTATCACAAACCTATCATGATAGCTGGTGGTTACGGAAACGTACTCCCAAAGTTCGCGAAGAAATCGACTATCAAACCTGGCGCAAAGGTAATCGTGTTAGGAGGGCCCGGAATGCTAATCGGTCTGGGAGGGGGGGCTGCGTCTAGCCAGGTTTCTGGTGCTAGCTCGGCAGAGCTTGATTTTGCATCTGTGCAACGAGACAATGCAGAAATGCAGAGACGGTGCCAACAGGTCATTGATGCATGTGTAGGATTGGGAGATGGGAACCCGATTCAGAGCATCCACGACGTCGGGGCGGGCGGCCTATCTAATGCCTTACCCGAATTGGTGCATGATTCCGAACTTGGGGGGATATTTGAGATACGAGACGTCCTCGTTGCGGATACCTCCATGTCACCGATGGAGATCTGGTGCAATGAGAGTCAGGAACGATACGTACTTGCTGTCTCCCCGGAGAAGGCGGGTGACTTCGAGGCGATCGCGAAGCGAGAGCGGTGCCCGTTCTCCGTCGTTGGTCATGCAACCGAGGAAGAGGTGTTAGTCGTCACCGACCGCCTCCTTGGACAGGATGTTATCAGTCTGAAAATGTCCACCCTCTTTGGCAAGCCACCCCGTATGTCTCGCAAGGACAAAACACGCAAGGTTGCCTTCAATACGTTTGACACCTCCCTATGCACGTACCTCTCCAATGCCACGAGCCCTATCTCAGCTGCAGTCGATCGCGTGCTTCGCCTTCCATCCGTTGGATCAAAGTCCTTCCTAATCACCATTGGAGATAGGTCTATCACAGGTCTAGTTACGCGCGATCAGATGGTCGGTCCTTGGCAAGTTCCCGTCGCTGACGTTGCCGTCACCCGCTCTTCCTACGGTTTTGACGTTCTCGCCGGAGAGGCTATGGCGATGGGCGAGAGAACTCTTGTGGCTCTTCTCAGCCCCGCTGCATCGGCGCGCATGGCAATTGCTGAGTCTTTGATCAACATCGTCGCAGCCACTATCTCAGACATCTCCCTCGTCAAGCTAAGCGCTAACTGGATGTGTGCTGCGTCAAAGGAGGGAGAAGGTACGGGATTATACGAGGCGGTCACTGCTGTTGGCTTGGAGCTTTGCCCTGCACTCGGAATCGGTATACCTGTGGGAAAGGATTCAATGTCCATGTCGATGAAATGGAAGCAAGGGGATGAGCACCGAGAAGTCAGCGCGCCTTTGTCGCTCATTGTTACCGCATTCGCGCCCGTGAATGACATTTCCACAACTTGGACACCGCAACTCCGCACGGATGTTGACGAGCCCACTGTCCTTGTATTCTTCGATCTTGCAAAAGGGGAGAAACGTATGGGTGGATCGGCGCTGGCACAAGTGTTCAAGGAAATTGGCTCGGAGGCACCTGACGTCGTTGATTCTTCCATGCTCAAAGCCTTCTTCAGTGGCTGCCAGGTCGCCAGGAAAAAAAAATTGGTCCTTGCCTATCATGATCGTTCTGATGGTGGTTTGTTTACCACCCTTGTTGAGATGAGCTTCGCGGGTCGGGTCGGGGCAGACATCACGCTTGATCCATTAGGCACTCCTGGAGAGGCTATTGCGACGCTGTTCAACGAGGAGCTTGGTGCTGTTATTCAAGTGCGCAAGCATGCAATTGACGAATTGAAGTCTACGTTTGTGACAGCAGGTTTCCCTGCCACGTCGATCTTCGTGATCGGTAGCGTGAACGAAGATCCCGCCAATCAGACATTCATCATCCGGGAAAAATCTAGCGTAATCTTCTCTCGAACTCGGGGACAACTCCAGGAAATTTGGTCGGAGACGTCGTTCAGGATGCAGAGCCTTCGCGATAATCCGACGGCTGCGAAGCAGGAATTCAATCTTATAAACGACTCAAGCTACAAGGGCATATATTACGAACTGACCTTCGCATGTAACTCACCCTTTTTCGGTGATCTGACCCTTCGCCCAAAAGTCGCCATTCTGCGAGAACAAGGCGTCAACGGACATGTGGAAATGGCTTGGGCATTCGCTGCGGCTGGCTTCGATGCCATTGATGTACACATGTCCGACATCCTAAGCGGCAAAGTCTCTTTGTCCGACTTCCGTGGGCTGGCCGCTTGTGGCGGCTTCTCTTACGGCGACGTTCTTGGGGCCGGAAAAGGTTGGGCTCACTCAGTTCGTCTCAACGAAATCGCGAGAAGAGCGTTCCAGAAGTTCTTCGAGAATGACAGCACATTTACACTTGGCGTGTGTAATGGATGCCAATTCCTCAGTCATCTCCGTGAGATGATACCTGGTGCGGCAAACTGGCCCGATTTCAAGCAGAATGCTAGCGAGAGATTCGAGTCGCGGGTGTGCATGGTCCGGATCTCGCAAAACGACACCACACGCCGTTCTGTGTTCCTGCGTGACATGGTTGGCTCAAAGCTTCCTGTCCCTGTCGCACACGGAGAGGGAAGGGCATCATTCGCGAAAGGCGAATCTCAACTGCAGGCTTTGCGGACCGCCGGTCTCATTGCCACCCAATATGTAGATTCTGAGGGGCTGCCGACCGAGGTGTTCCCTATGAACCCCAACGGAGGGGTTGACGGCATTGCTGGTGTGCAAACGCCAAACGGAAGGGTGCTTGCGCTAATGCCTCACCCTGAACGGGCGACCACTCTAGAAAGTAATAGTTGGTACCCAGCTGCGTTCTCGGATGCCTGGAAAGGTGTAGGTCCATGGTTCAAGCTATTCCAGAGCGCGAGGGCCTGGGTAAATTGATAGTGAGTAACTTCACTTGTATGCTGTCCAGGAGCTTGATCTGTATTTTGTAAAAGCATAAATTTGAGGATTTCGATCATCATTTCTAGCTGTCTCCAAGTCGCCAGAAGTAGAATCATTATTTCTGGTAGCGTAACTGGAAATGTGCAAGTGTATTAAGCTATCAATGGAACGGGAGTGATCATAGACACGGCGATGGAGGTGGTTGTTTGCACATGTTGTTCAGGAGCCTTGGAACCTAACAGGCCAAAATAACGCGAGTTTTCGTGAATTCAATCACGACGCGTACCGTGACTCCACCAATTTCTGCCCTCTCATTGATCTTCTCCCGACTTAAACCCTGATATGAGTGAAAAAATATTTTTCTTCACCGATCCAGCTGATTTAGATGCGTCTGCGGCGCCCGCAGCGAAAGAACAACATTCTGAAGACATCGCTGTGGATTTTCTAAAATCCACCCAGCCGGAAGCTGTTTCGATCTCGTCTCAGCAAGTCCGTGAAAAACGACTATTTTTCCCTGATAGTGACGATGAGGATATTCCGACCATTGAAGCAACATCAAACTTAACCGCTCCGACGACTCCCCTAGCAGCAGGGGTGACTAATGACTCTGGAAGCGACCTCGAGCTGCCTTCTGTCGAAGAAGTTCCACGCGCGTCTAGCGTTAGCAGTATGTCTTCCATGATTTCGAGGGACTCCTCTCCCCCTCCCCCTCAGATCATTACTCGATCCTCTCTGCCTCCAACCAAGAGAAGGCGCCTTTCAATATCTACACTGCCCAAACCCGTCATCAAACCAGATGGCATATACATGGGTACCTTCTTGGTCCCCAACGCTTGGAGCACGGTCAAGGGCAAAGGTTATGTTCAACCAGGGGACGAGATTAAAATTGAACGGGACATTCCTGAGAATGTTACGGCAACTGCAGGCAAAGGAAAGAAAAAGCAACTCACTCTCAAAGTGATGGTAAAGCCCCAGCCTGTCAGGAATGTGAAACGGAAGACAGATACGATTGTCCGAGTCACGAATAAAGAGGGGTTTGGTGAGCACTTCGTTTCGCAACGGCAACAGACTGTATGACCAAGTTGAAAGAATTCGGCCGGCTACCACAAGATATCTCCGGATGGGTTTCAAAGTTGTTAGACATGGGTAATCTTATTTCTATTGCCCAATTCTAGCGGTAATACTTATGCATCTACCAAGGCATGATTACCTTCAGGGGCAGTACTATGGTCGATTGCCCAGCTGACCTCTACTCGGGTGCAGACATGATCATTTCTCTCTGTGTGTATATGTCCGCTTCGGCGTTCAGACCCATTAATGCACCAGACACATCGATTCACCCCAAAGCAATGTTTGGACAAGGCAAGGAGACCGAGGAAGAGCAGTCGCTCCGTGAACGGAAAACTGCACTCCTAACCTTATTTGGTGCTGTTAACATTCGACCGCGCGCTAGTGCACGAGCTTTGAGTAATGACCAAATCCCTGCTGGAGATGAATGGCAGAGTGGAAAACCCATGCATAAATCGGCAGCGACAAGGAAAACAAGAACCGAAATAGTAGGTGACGGAGAGGAAATTGAAGTTGAAGAGGGCGAAGAGTTGTCTGACAATCAATTGGACCTAATATATCGAAGGTGACTAGACTACGCTTCCATCCACAGTACTATTTGATTGCATATCTACAGGGCACAGCAATACGACCAAGCCATGGTAGAGATGGACCCACCTTCAACATTTACGCTCACATTAAGAGGTTATCAGAAGCAGGCACTGACGTGGGTCGAGTCTTTCATTACTAAATCAAGTCTTACCACAAAGCAGGTGGATGCATTCTATGGAGTCAGGTGAAGTCTCCGCTAGAGAGGCGATGTCCATGCATCCTCTGTGGAGCGAGTAAGTCTTGGACTACCGTCTAGAACTATGTGTCACGACCACTTCAGATATATGTTCCCTGCCGAGCCATGTAACGGATTAATCGATCTAACTGAGGACGACAAATCGTTTTATTTCAACCCTTTCTCTGGCGAGCTCAGCCTAGACTTCCCCAAGGCTGAGCATAGACTTAAAGGTGGGATTTTGGCGTAAGTCTTCGCACATTATACTTGACATCAGACTCATCAGATCTTGTAGAGATGGTAAGCATTGCCACCTTTGTTGGTGTAGACTGATGTTCGGCACATGTCTTCTTAATAGAAAGTAGGAATCAAGCGAGCTATACATTTCTCTGGTTGACAATTTACTGGCAGTGGGAATGGGCAAGACGATCATGCTTTCTGCCTTAATCCACACCAACAAAGGGCCAGAGCCCATGAATGATGATGGCAAGGAATCTACTCGTGGTCGTCAGTTGAGACTGGACAATGCATTCCGAGCTGTTCCACTCGATCAAACAAAACGACCAACAAAAGGCCCCTTGGCGACCCTGGTCGTTGCTCCGACATCTCTTCTCTCGCAATGGTCCGACGAACTGGAGCGTTCCAGTATTTCCGGCTCAGTTCGAATTACCGTCTGGCATGGGCAGAATAGGTTGGATCTGGAGGGCTTAGAGATCGAAGAAGACAGCGCCACCAGTATACCCATTGTTATTACCTCTTATGGAGTCCTGGCTTCTGAGCACTCTAAGTTTGAAAAGTCGAACGGTCAATCATCGGTCTACCAAAGTAATATGATGCTTTCTCACTTAACCATCTACTGACTACCCATGGCAGTCGAATGGATGAGGGTTATTTTGGACGAGGCACATCATTGTAAATCAAGAACGAGTAAAACCGCCCGTGCCGTCTACGCACTTCGAGCGAGGCGAAGATGGGCCGTGACAGGAACACCCATTGTAAACAAGCTCGACGACCTTCACTCCCTCTTGTGAGAGATAGCGTTTTTGACTGATGTTCACGCTCACTTCCAGAGTAGGAAATTTCTGGATTACACACCCTGGTCATCTTACACCTTTTTCCGCTCGTGTGTACAATTTTTTTTGGTCAATTTCTTGGTTACGACTTAAAGCCGGTTCTAGGTTTATTACGCTACCATTTCTCGCTCGTGACCCTAAGGTGATCGAGATAGTGCAAGTGATATTGGAGAGTATTCTGCTCCGCAGAGAGAAGAATATGCGAGATAGCGATGGAAAACGAATTGTGGAATTACCTCCGAAGGAGGATACCATCGAAACTCTCCACTTCTCTGCGGCAGAACAGAAAATTTACGACTCCATTTATGACACCGCCAAACGAAGCTTTGATCAACTTAATGCCAAGGGACTAGTTGGCAAGAATTATACCCATATTCTTGCTATGTTAATGCGGTCCGTACTTGACGAGTAGCTCATTCTCCTGTGGTTGACAAACAACTTCCCAGCTTGCGACGAGCTGTACTGCACCCGGACCTTGTCGTAGACCCCGAAGACAACGACTCCTCATCAGGCCCCAAATACATGGAAGTCAACGCTTTCCTCCATGATGTCGTTGAGCAGCAAACCTCTGAGGTCTCAAACACGTCCTTCGCGAAGAACGTACTCTCCAACCTTGCGACACCTGAAACAGATGAATGTCCTATCTGTCTCGATATGATGGAGACTGTAGTCATCATTCCGCAATGTTTGCATAGGTGGTAAGAACATTTACTACTTACGTCACTAGCGACTCAGATCGTCATTAGCTGCAAAGATTGTATCATTTCTTATATCACCGCCTGCACAGAACGAAACGAAGAGGGTCGCTGTCCTTCCTGTTCCCGAGGCCCTATCAAAGAAAACGAATTGATAGAGGTATTGAGACCCCAAATCGAAGATGAAACAAAAACCGCACCAGTCCCCTCAGGGGATGAGAAAGCTATAAAGGCCATGGCGGCACCAGCGGTTGAGTTACGTCGCAACAACTTCCGCTCTTCCACGAAGCTCGATGCTTTGATTCAAAACCTACGTGAGTCATCCTTTTGTCACCTAACAGCGGACGACGACCCATTGTCAAACAGGTCACCTGCGAGACCGAGATCCATGTTTTCGCGCAATCGTGTTCTCACAGTTCACTTCGTTCCTATCACTCATATCGAGAGCTCTTGACCGTGAACGCCTCGCATGGTACCGCTTTGATGGTTCAATGGACATGAAAAAGCGCAGTGCAGCCATAAGCGAGTTCAAACAGAATGAGCAGAAGCCTAAAGTCTTGATTATCAGCCTGAAAGCTGGTGGAGTTGGGCTAAATGTACGGCGTTGTTCTCCCGAGATAAACTCTACTGATCACACGGGTAGCTCACCTGCGCAAATCACGTATTTATGGTGAATGTTCAGTGTTTTTGCACCGTAAATCTAACCCCAGATCTAGATGGATTGCTGGTGGAATGCGGCGATTGAGAACCAGGGTATCTTTCCCCTTGGCTCGTGCCTTCACGCAGTGACTCACCCCTCTATAGCGATCGATCGTGTTCACCGCATCGGCCAAGAAAAGACTGTCTATGTGAAACATTTCATCGTAAGAGAACCTCGCCCCGCATTCTTCTAACATTGACGTTTGTCCAGATCGATAATACCATCGAAGGGAATATCCTAGAGATTCAGAAGCGTAAGACCGCCATCGTCAAGGAAGCGTTTCGAGGAACGAACAAGTCGAGGAAAGCTGATCCCGAGAGTTTGGAAAACCTCAAGCTCATCTTTGGTGATAATTGAGCGACTCCTACCCAGTCTATATGCACATCATGTAGGATCAGCCGACCGTTGTGACAAAGACGTGACGCGCGCGTGATTTTGTGACGTTGCTGTGTGAGCAGGATCTGTTTCTTGATTCACGACGACGACTATGGCCAGTACTGTGTCCCCCTTTGCTCGAAGCAGCGCATTCGATGAGCCCCGCCTCGGGGCGCGTGAGCAGACCGTATGTATCTCTCGATCTTCTCTCTGTCCTCCCTGAATCAACCCGAGCAAGCGGCTTGCAGATTGAAGAAATGTACAGCGTTCCAGAAAGTTTTCTGGAAATCGAGGTTCGCAACCCTCAAACGCACGGTAAGTTAGCCCTCCTCCGCCAGTCCCAGCATCGTAGTTGATGTTACCCCAGGATTCGGTCGGAAGATGTTTACCGACTACGAGGTTGTGTGCAAAGTATGCCTCTTCTTGGTGGCGCTTCTCTCGTTTGTGAAGCTAAGCACGCATTGACGACTTAGACCAACATACCTGCCTTCAAATTACGCCACTCCCTCGTGAGACGTCGTTACTCTGACTTTGAAGCATTCCGAGATATCCTCGAACGGGAGTCCACCCGGGTCAACATTCCTCCCCTTCCTGGCAAGGTCTTCACTAACAGGTTTTCTGACGAAGTCATCGAGGCCCGGAGGGAAGGACTTGAACGATTCCTTAGCATCGTTGCCGGTCATCCCCTCTTACAGGTGCGGCCTTCGAACCCCGCTGTGTCTAATGGCTCTCACGCTTTCCTTCCAGACTGGTAGCAAAGTCCTTTGTGCATTCTTGCAGGACCCAGGCTGGGACAAAACTCAGTGGATATAAACACTTATTTCTGTGCGGGATGGCGTCTTTTACCGTGTACCACTAGGTGTCCTCGATTGATCCCACGCTTAGTTGTTCCTGCGTATATGCATCATTCTCTTGCAACCCCTCTTGCTTTCCTCAATGTTCAGAACATGCCACTGGAATCCATAGTATATGCCTTATATACGGTTATGGAATCTGGTCTTCTCCTCCACTGTGCGTTCATGGACGACGATGTCCATAACAGATCTGAAGCTGAGTCAGCAGCCACTAAAAAGATTCGCGCTTCTTATACTTACCGCAAGTTCACTGTGTACCCACTCTCGACGTCTGTTAGTGTGAGAATGTCGACAGAATGTACACCAGGGGATATAGCAAGGAAGTCCATACGGACAGATTGACAAGTAGATGGCTTGAGCGGGCTACGAGATTGAACCGATCTTCAGGAGCACCAATGAATAAGAAACTGTATTCATGACTCACCCGACCCTCACTCGGTTCTGCAAGGGCAAGATACCAGGAATAGTTGAGATGCCTATTCCTTTCAGTCCCGATGTAGCCTTGTTCTGTCCTGCTTTGCGCTGTCGTCTATCCGCAATAGGATAGCTAACCTCGAACCTTCTGGTCCACGAGCTCTGGTTGTAGACGAAGATGTCCAACGTGAACTGCTCCGACGGATATATCTTCCTCTGTCCAAACGGATAGTTGTCACCAGATTCAGCAGGTAGAAAACCCACGGAGACGACGACAGGCTCTCCCGAAGGCACTGGCAGAGGTTCCTGCCGACTGTCAAACTGAGTATTCAGGACAGTCGGGAAGGGCGTCTGTGGCACCGCAGTTAGCATCCCCATCCCTCTCTCTCGCTTGATCTCGATGCTCGGTCCGGAATGGTTTTGTTGATCGCCCAATGCCTGAATGTGGGGCGTATTGGCTGGCATGCCTGGCGAGAACGCGGGGTACGCGGGCGTAGGCGGTGTGACGAATGTTTGCGTAGGCATTTCAGGCGGTGACACGTTGAAGTTGAGACCACCCGCTCCACTCGGTGGTGGGGGTGTCGTTCCTAATGTGGTTGGAACCGACCGATGGGATTTCTGAAGCGCGGCAGAAGGAGGGATGTAAGCCGTGGCGGGTGTCGCAGTGGACTTCCTGGAATGTTCGCGAGACGGCAATGAGAGACGATAATTGGCGGAGGGGTTAATAGCACGCATGGCAGTGATATTACCAGGGAGTGTATGACGTTTTCCTGCAACTGCTTGAGGAGTGGGCATCGCAGGCGCACGGGACGAGAACAGAGACGAGAGCGCGGTACGGCCTGGAAACGGTGATGGGGGTTCAGGAAGGGCAGTGCGTCCCATGAGTGTCTCGTGAAAATCTACAGATTCCTCGTGAGGTCGTGATGATACGTCGAGAATGCAGTTCCACCGAGAGGAGAAGGTCTGAGTCGGGTAGGAGAGAATGTTGTTCCCATCTTTGATTTCGTTTGTCAGATACGGACAACCGTAGACCGTGATCGTCACTGCTCGCTGTAATTCACCGCCGTCATTGAAACCCTGGCCCGTCAACAAGAGATGTTCTTGATCGTTCGGTGTGCTCCAGAAGGACACGACATAGAGGAGGTTGTAC
>JBBPUK010000023.1:39292-85640 GCA_038094635.1 Tylopilus cervinicoccineus | reverse complement strand
GCTTGTAGTGCTACTTTTCGAGAATTATTATTTTTTCTAATTTCAGAGAACTCCGGCTAGCAACAACTTCTTGCACTCCTCCCGCCATGACCCTCTCCCCTGGTATCCATACCACGTCTGCATCCCAGGAACGGATGCTTTACGAGCTGGGCACTCTGCCCTGAGGCGTGGTCCAGCAGGAACGGTGAACGCTGCGCTGCTCGGCCTTGCGCGCTATCACGCATCTAGCCAACCTACCTGCCGGTCGGAATCACCCTGTTGACGCCCTTGTGGTCTGCGCTGGTCCGGCGGGTCCTGACATGGACACGCCCCCAACATCATTGCGTTTGGCCGTTAATATAACTGTCGCACTTCCTCGCACACGGCACAACAGTCGCTTCGCCCACCCAATCGCCGGTAGTAACGGGGTGCAGTGTCGTCCCGCGAGACCAATGGACAGGTGCGTGCAGCATCTGTACTGCACAGTGCTGAACGTGAACCTTTGTCGTCGCGCTGCTTAGCTCGTAGGGTTCTATCAAGCTGTGCCGGATAACCCCTTATCCATGCACAAACAAACCACGCGACCTCGAAAATGTCTCCGAATTATCCGATGCGCCCGGCCGAAAGACCGCAAGAAACGACCGTTCCCGACGACCTATCTCGCTGTCTCTGAATGCCCAGTTCCACTGCGAGCACGCTGCGACGTCGACCATGCATTGTTTCATGTACCGTATTCAATGGTATTTTTTTTCAATGTCACGCGTGTGTTTTGTTGATTCTTACGTGGGCGCACGGGCCCGCGTGGCAAACGAAACGGGGTTTGGCTGCAAGTGGAAATAGCCGAACAGAACCCAAGTTGGTGTGCTCCTCAACCTTTCCTTTTATCTGTTGTGCAACATCCACTCCAACTTTTCCTTTTTCCTCGTCCCCACTTGCGATGAGCAAAAAGGCGCCCAAAAACAGTGAACCAGAGACCAACTACGCCGAACGCGATATCGTTCTGGCCAAAGTACGCGGGTACCCTCCATGGCCTGGCATGGTATGTCGCGTCCTCCTCTTGTCTTTATTACCCCTTCGTCATCGCTCTCACCTCTACAGGTCGTGAATCCTGACAATGTCCCACCCAATGTTGCCAAGGAGCGCCCTGCTGGCAAGAAGACGGTCTTCCATTGCGTCAGGTTTTTCCCAGCAGGAGACCAGTACGTCGCCATCAGCCTCGCTTATTATTGGGACGATTGACGCTGTTTCTGTGCAGTGCATGGCTCGTATCAAAGGATATATCGAGATTGAAGGAACACGAGATCCGTGCATACATCAGCGAGCCACACAAGAAAAATGCGGACCTTCTGACTGGCTACAGAATCGCTCTTGATCCCGAAAGCTGGGAGAAGGAGTTGGAGAACATGGAGGTCGCTGCCGCAGAACAAGAGGACAATGCACGGGTCGACCAGCTCGAGACCGAGAACGAGGATGAAGAAACGAAGAAGCCCGCAAAGTCCAAGAAGCGTAAGCGGGACGCTGAAACGCCTACGAAGCCCAAGGCTAAGCCAAAAGTAAAAACCGAGAAAAAGGTGGCCTCAGGGAAGACGAGGAAAAACGGAGCCAAATCTAAGGAGATGATTGAATCCGAGGATGAGGGAGACCAGGAGGCCGAGGCTGACGCTGAAGACGATGATGCTGGGACGAGCGCTAAAGCCGCTCCACCGCCTTCTAAGAAGCCGAAACGAGAGAAAGAGGAGGAAGTCGATGGTGCGACATTGTGCATCGATCGTCCTTTGCGTCTGCTGACCACTGCTTTCCTGCAGCTAACTTGGAGGCAGATCCTGAGGCTCGCAAAGTGAGGGAGTGGCGACACAGACTGCAAAAGGCATTGTTAGGCAGCAAGGGAACTCCATCAGATGAAGTGTGTCATCTACATAGTAGAGAATGCCATCGCTGACGTGTGTTTCCAGGATATGCCCGCCTTGGATCAATTATTCACGACAGTAGAACACTATGAACACCCAAATCTCATCAATTTCCTCTCGGTGCGTGTGTGTGTGGCGTCGCACATGGATCTCTTCATTGCTAACTGCAATTTTCATGGTTAGTTTTCTAAAATCGGCAAGGTTATGCGACACATCGCAGCTTTACTGCCAGACAAGGTCCCTCGCGACGAGGAATTCAAGTTCCGAGCACGAGCCAAGGCTTTGGTAGACAAGTGGCACGCTATTCTGGGCGCCAACAAGCCAGCTGAGAACGGTGGTGAGACCACTACCAACGGTGCACCAGCAGAAGGGGCTCAAGATGCACCCGACGCCAAGACAGCATCATCTCCGGGCCATAACGCTATCTCTGCTGTTTCAGCTGCAGACATGACCATGTCAGAGGCATGATATGCTGTTGTTATCACCATTCTAGTGACTTGCCCACTCCTAATTTTGGTCTCTTCGCGACTCGGCCGCATGACGGCGCTTGCTTGGCCGTGTCAGTCAAATACGCATCGTTTGGCATCGTTGTTATGCTGTGTGCCATTTCTGTGCCCCGAACAAACCCTTGTTATTGCGCTGTACATGTTATCGTGATTGCTCATATTCCCTATAGCTGTAGTGCAGAAAAAGATGAATATATATTATTTCAGGACTACCTCTGTCGGCAACAGCCGAGCGATCTTGTGGCTTGACACTCGCCTGAATGATCCGCGAGTCAAGGGTTACCCCCTGTGGGGAGCTGGTTTCAAAGCTGCATGCAAGCCCGCATGGTGGTCTCGTTCCCGTTCAGGGATGTCAGCCGGGTGCGTGTTCTTCGTCTTCATGATACGCAGGGAACCGGACTGGGCAGTGGTCCAGCAGATCACGGACCTTTGGTCTACCGTCGCGGTCACCAGCTAATCCGTGGCTCACGACCGGATACTGGAACCCAATCGCCCTCTCGAACTCGAATCCAACATGCTTTCGTTCTGTACCGCCGCGGAAATAGAGGGTGCTCCTACCAAGGTACTTACTCCGGTGACGAGTCCTTGGATTCCTGACGCGTTTGGTACGGTGCATTAGGGGTAGCTAGTCCATCAATCAAGATGGCCCTTGCATCACTTCTTGCACAGGCACATTTCCAATAAATGAATCGTATACCTGATGCGATACGCCAGGGGGTTATAATAGTCTGCCAATCAAGATGGTCGTTCTGTATCTTGTATCTCGCACCTGTGGATTAAAAGCCCGCTCGCTAACAAAAGAACTGGGATCCAAGTACCACCCACTTCCATGGCATGCATCGTGATAAGTTACCCCCATTGGTCTTTCTACGGTTCGACTGCGGCGTTCAGAAGGGCGTTCTGACGGAGTAACCGCTCTGACGGATGTCCATATTCCATCGTACCCATGTGCTCTCCGCGGTTTGTGTGTATAGTTCTATCTCTGCGGACTTTTCTCTCCGTGTACTCCTTTTGGCCTCTCGATGGGTATCGTCGTCTCGTTATCAGGACCATGCTACTCGCCTAGATAACACACCGACGTGATGGAATACTTTCAGCTCCAACAGATAACACATCTAAGAATGGGCTTTGGTAACTTAGTTGCATCAGAAGATGACTCAGCTATGTGGCTTATGGATTGAATTGTCGACCGTCCTCTCCAGAGTTTCGGCCTGCTGCCCGGTGTTGATATGGTGGTTGAAGCTGATGGCCTTGCTCCGAGCTCGAGCATTTGCATTCTGAATCTGACTTTGCACCCTTGATCAAGATGCCAAGGTACTCGTCGGGTCCTGGTCCCCTGGGGTGAGGTGAATGTTTGATGCTGCAGCACCCAGTATTTACCTCGTGGCGTAATTCGGGGTATGTATTATCGACCTTCCACTACTACTTGAATCTGGTTCCAACAGACCAGATGCTCGGACGAAAACCTGCAAGTCTCCGACACGCTCACTGGCAATGGCTCGCTCGTCCAATACTGACCGTGAGCCCGGAAAGGCCAAAGTTGGTTCATTTACGACCCACCGTTCCATACACGCAAACAACATTCAGCAACCGGTCGTTTTCCGCGTCTTCACCATCCATCATGGACGCATATTCTTTCAACGCATACCAGGGACCAAGCACGCTGGACTATATGGTAAGCCAAAGTGCCAGCTTCGTCTTGCGGGCATTAGTCTGACTACGTCACACGCTTCAGATTGCGCGCTCAAACAGTGGGTCGTGCTGTGAACAAGAGCTATCATGCAAGGCTGGTTCGACAATTCTAGGTCCCTCCGACCTCCAGAAGACCGCCCTCGAATTACCCGAAGTCGCCCGCATACCAGGCAAGAAGCGTACTTTTCACCTCACCTACGAGGACCTCGAGGGCCTCGTACGGCCTCTCCTGTCGTGTCACTGGCACGTCGACCGCGTTTGGAATGTCACGGACGATATCCAGGTGTTCTCTTTGAATAAACTCTTCAGTTTCAAGCATTTTCGTTCGGCCATTGAATTCTTCGACGCACTTGCGGACATCCAAGAGGAAGAAAACGTGAGTGACATCTATTTTACAGCCCCCATGACCGTCAAAGCGTCCCCGTATTGATGGTCCGTCAGCACCATGCGCGTGTCACTGTCGATTATGCCAACGTCTACGTTTCGACTCACACACATGTGGCGTACGAGCGTACATCTGCGGCAGACACTGACACAACGCCGATTAAAGTCCCTGGCCTCACTGCCCGTGATATTCGGTTTGCGGTCAAAGTAGAAAGATTGCACGAAAAGTTCTTGAAGGATGAACGCGCGGTTACAAAAGTGCCGATGGACTCTGCAAGTATACAGGCTTGGTCCATGGAACAACTTCGACGACGGTATCCGGAGTCGCTTGGATAGATCAAACCGACATTGCACACTTGGTGGCTTCCATGTAATACAGTGGATAACATACATGTTCCTGACTAGTAAATCCTGGGCAGGTCGTGGTAAACCCGCGATGAAAAGTCGGACGAAAGGTGACTTCGTTCCTATCTTCCCCATATGAATTCGGTGATGTTTTTTATCTCGCTGTTCACGTCTTCCCTGAACGCTATCCTTTCCGCCGCAAGATCTTGCTGCATATGCAATTCGTTACTCGTCCCCGTCAATGGCACGATACTATGCAGCTGGGCGAGTTTGAAGATGACCTGAGCAGGTGTCACGTCCATTCGACCAGCAATGGTTACGACCGCTGGATGGGTGAGCAAGCTCGTCGATCCAGAGAGCGTCCAGAAAGATCTACAGTCATGGTTAGTTCGCTGACACCGGTTCAAGGGGAAAAGGATACCGACTGGTACTCAATCCCATGAGTTTTACAATACCTCCATACGTCAGGATCCCACATGTTCCCCTCGTACCATCGATTTTGCACGACCTGCACCTTCCTCAACTCTCCCAACACAGCGAGAACGCGGACGTCGTAAATGTTGCTGACACCAATCTTGCGCACGGTCCCTGCATCCTGGGCGGCTATAAGAGCGCGCCAAGCCTCCAAGGTCGCTTGTATCGTCCTCATGGGGGAATGAAGGAGGTAAGAGTCAATGTAAGATGTCCGCAGATTGTGCAACGACACTCGCAGAGATGCCGCGATCTGGTCTTTGACGGTATCCTGGACGTTGTAAGGGATTGGCTTGCTGAGGTCTTGTCCCCCGATGGGCGTGAACCTGCATTGTCATGGGCAACACGTTAAACACGCGATGGGACAGTGGCCCTGTAAAGGAGAAGATGCACTTTGTCTGGATATACATTTCGTCGCGTTTTATGTCGTGCTTCTTCTGCAAGACATCGAGGGCCTCGCCGACGAGGTCCTCTCTGTGGGAAGCGCTGAGCGACTGGACCTCGACAGACAGATAACAGCGCACCTGTAATGCTTGGGTTGACAGGCTGGGGGGACATGTGTGTCAACTTTCGAGCCCCTGAGGTATCTTGTCATGCCACATATGGACTCACCGGTGTCAACAGCACGGAAACCCTGCAGGAACGCGTTGACGACGAGATGTGTCGTACGCTCTCCCTTCCTGTGCTCACGTCCGTGAAGAGTGCTTGGTCGCAGGCAAGTAGCTCACCATGCTGTTCCGTAGATGATCTTTGGTGAAAGCACGTTCATGCCAGTGGACGTCTGTGACAAGCGCTGAACTGATGCGGACTTGGCTGGGTCATCCCGCCAATACACAATCAAGGTTGGCCAGTCACCCTTGCTCTGGGCAATTCGACCAACGACCAAGCCGGGAACGGGGTGCCAGGTCTATTCTGCTGAACAAGGAGCTCACAACTCAAGTCCCCATCAGGTGTCCATCGAGACTACTGCAACATCGATCGTCCGAATGTTCTTTCTATCGAGCTTGCCGACAATGCCCCGCATTATCGAACTATCCGTGACAACTCCACGCGTAATGAGGGCGTGCCCCAGATGGCTGGGCAAACATCGCATTATCTCGTCGGGTGCAGCCGCACGATGGATAAAGTAGAGATCCTCTATCCCAGCCAAGTCGTTCGCCGTCTTGATCTCCATGCGAGACGAAAAGACGTCGCCGTTCGCAGCTCTTTGCATTCCACACCGGAGTCACTTGGGCCGTTACATTCCCTACATCCATCGACGATCCAATCACTCCTCGTCTCCGTCACTTTACGTGTTCCTCGACAAGGAACGTGACCGAACACTAGACATCTCATCCATTATTTCTTCTCCTGCGATGAACATTACCTTACTGAAGCAGGAACTGGCTTCACTTGACTCTTGAGCCCGCGCAAGTACTGCGCTTGCAAGGTCGAAAAGAATGTCGGAATGCACAGACTAATGCGAGGAGTATAGACCTCTCCGGCCTGTCTTTCCAGACTAGACTGGGAGTCATCACGTGCGGTGCAAGTGTAACCTGGATATACACAAAGCTGCCCCGAAACGAAGGATCAAGTCTCGGCGAAGAATATGGGCTGAAGGTTGCTATGACCATATCACGCAGCCGCAGCCTTCAAGTTGAGTGATGTCCCTGCGACGTTCTGAAGATCCCTCCCGCTCACTCAGTATGCTTCCCCTGGTTTGTTGGTGTCATGCACTTTTTCATTTCTTGGATATAGTATCTGCTTCTTGTTCATTCACGCGATGATACTTTCATCATATAGGCAAATGGCTTGGCAATTCCGCTCGCAGTATTGGTACGAAATCCCCTATGGGTTCTAGCATTTTCACATAGGGCCTTTCTTCTGGATAACTAGCATGGCATTTTTCAAGATGCGGTACGGACGAGCGCACACAAGTGCGTAAAGCATTGTAACGGTAATGCTG
This sequence comes from Tylopilus cervinicoccineus, assembly GCA_038094635.1. NCBI lineage: Eukaryota > Fungi > Basidiomycota > Agaricomycetes > Boletales > Boletaceae > Tylopilus > Tylopilus cervinicoccineus. The sequence continues at coordinate 78,411 of JBBPUK010000023.1, read as the reverse complement.
TCAATGCGTGTGCCGTATTCGCTGATCGACCTTTATACAGCCAAAACCATGGTCGATTAAAGCCGTAGTCTCACTGGCGGTTCGCGACTCTGGTTTCGTTTACACCATTTATTCGCGAGTAGTGATATACATACAATATGCTATCTCATCTTTCAATGCCAATGTGAGAATATGGACGGTATACGTGCAATAAGCGAAGTGTTGCAAAGGGAATGGTCATGGGAGCGAATTTCTCCTTCGAAGAAGAGCCATCGTTGCCTCTGCAACTCGTTGTGGTCTGTCATGTACGAAATGCCACAAGCTTGTGATCCATGTCTTCCGCGCACGTCTCTGGGTATCCGAACTACACCGTCCACGTGGGGTATGTGAATAACTGATAATTAGCGTAAGGCAAGAAACAAACCTCGGTCTCTCCTGCTGCTCTGGATTCCTGGGTCGGAGTTGGAGTCGCATAACGAATGCGTCCTCTTCATCAGCATCTGCAGAACATCATGACAGGTATGAACGAGTATGCAAGCGAACAAAAGCCCACAATATTTTTCCTCGGTATAGTGATACACGTAGCCAAGCTTCTTATACAACGATTGCGCAGGCCTATTCGTCCTTCGAACGTGCAGTTGGATGTATTCGATAGCAGTATCATCACGCATCATGGCGTCCTCTAGAACCTCCAAGTTGGCTCGCAATGCCTACAAGGGTGACTAGCATAAAGAACGGACACTCACTGCTCAGATTCATCAGTCGCTGACCCAGACCTAGCCTTCTATACGGCCGCAGAACAGATAACGAATTGATGCTGCCAACCTGCGCGTAAGGTTCAGTCTCCTCGGGTTCTCTACCGTCCAATAAGATCTATGCGCTGGACAGAGAACAGGGGCGTACATCGACGACAGCACATATCCAACCACTTTTCCCTTCTCGTCCTCTGCCAGAAAGGACAAATCTGGCCAGTTGAGGAGCATGTGCTCCCCTGGTCGTCAGTTGGAGGAGGTGCTGCAGCCTACACCGTCCGAGAAGCTCACAATACCTCATGTAGTAGTTCTCAGGGATGTTATTGATGTTACATGTGAGTAGCTTGACAAGATCGTTGACCTGTGCCAAAGACCGGCGCGCGCAGATGACAACGGGTGATTCGCAACGTGAGTGCTACAACATGTTGAGCTGAAGTCCTGGACACACCTCTACCCTGCGCAAGTTCATCGAGTACTGAGCCTGCGTAATGGCAGATGAAGGCAGGAAGAGAAGAAAGGACAAGCTTTGATCCAACGTGTCCACCTACGAGTTGCCGTGTGCTGGACCGAACTGGTTGCTTACTAGTATAGCAGTAGGCACCGAGGTCCTCTCGTACTACTAATTGGCTGATTGTTTCATTCCACAACCATGACATGGAAGGCAATTCTCGACAAGGGCGTTGCTTGTTTCAAGCGTGGCGACCTCGAAGGAGCACTCACGCATCTGAACCAGGTAAGATCTAACGTCCACGACTCGGCGGTTTTCCGAACGGATTCAACAGGCTGCCGAGCTTCAAGGCGATAACTTCATTATCTACGACTCGCGCGCAGCGGTACACGAAAAACTCGGAAACATCAAGGCTGCCCTTCTTGATTCGAAGCGTGTCATTGACCTGGCGCCCGACCGCTGGCAGGGTTACGCTCGTTCGGCGCGTCTGTTCAGCCTGCTCGAGAAGTATGGCTCTACCATCAAGATGGTTGACGTTGCCTTGAGCCAACTGCGACTAGAGGATGTTCAGCGGCGCACTCCGCTGGTAGAACTGCGAGACAAGGCTGTCACTGCACAGGCCGCTGCTGAAAAGGAGCGGCTATCGCTGGTTGCCCAGACCTCGTATCTTTTGGGAAAACTGCCGGTGGAAACCCTCGTAGAGATCTTTACTATGTTAATCGACGAGGACCACACTTGGGCTGTCAGGCTATCTCATGTCTGTGGACACTGGCGACGAATTCTCATCGGTACACCTTTTGCGTGGCGAACACTCGTGTTATCCAGAAAGCATCCTTTGCGAAAGACAAAGTTGTGGAAAGAGCGTGCCAGGAACCGCATCGCGCGCATATCTGTTGCCGTGTCAGAGCTGGATAGAGCCACCGTTCTTGCGCAGCTACAGGACTTATCTTGGGATGATTTATCGAGCCTTTGCGTTTCCGGCGAGGCATTTATTGAACTCCATCGTATGCTCTCCAGTATCCCCCTCCCGCATGTGTTCTCAAAGCTCGATGAATTGACCTTGACTGATCTCCGGCCTCCTCACGAGCTATCTTGTTGTCTCTCTGGTCCCAACTGGAAGCTCAAAAGTCTTCGTTTGAGTGGAGACATCCACATGATGGACGAGTGGTGGCAACGAATCCAACAACTCAAGGAGTTGCTCCTCGATGGACCTGTTCTTCGTTTTTCGACGCTGGTGTTTACGGCCAATCCATCACTCGAGAGACTCATCTTGCATTGCCCGAAAATATGCAATGAACCAGATGATAACGTGAGCTCCACATCCATGGACAATCTGAAAACCATCGAATGTCGAGGCGTTGCCCACCCTTTCGGTGTGCTACGTGCCATCTCCGCACCGTCGATCACGCACTTTAGCATGCTCTTTGCCCGGGTGGCGGACGAGCCCTTGCTTCACATCGCCTCCCGGTCTTCCCTCGTCGAGCTTCATATCGCCAACTGCAGTTTGGATCCGTCCACCCTGCCCACGCTCCTTTCCTTTACGCCCAACCTCGAGACGTTGCGGATCAACTCCATCCACGCAGTCGTGAACGAGGTGTTCCGGTTTCTTACCCCGCGGACGGTCGATTCACTGCACGGACTACCGTGTCGTGCGCTCGAGCACGTCGATGTCTCCCAGTGCTCCGACCTCACGACGTCGAGCGTGTACGACTTTGTCAAGACCCGCGCGCAACACGCGTCCGAGTCCGTGCGGCCAGCCGAGGAATGTGCTGTCGTCGTGTCACTCAAGGTGGACGGATGTCCACATATCGAGCCTGACATGCTGCCATGGTTTAGATCGAGGGTCTCCCAATTCAGTTGTGTATATGCCACGAGAAAGGACTTTGTGAAGAATCGGAGACGGTAGTTGTAACGGTATGATACGTCCCGAGTATTCTCCCGTGATACCTGTTTGTACAGGGTCATTGACATGTGTGTCTCGTGTATAATGCGGCTCACACGTCGAGGGACACATTTGATGTAGATACAGTATACGAACTATGGAGTAGTGCGACCGGTAACCGAGTCCACGTAAATTTAAATACTTGTCCCTCTCATCGGCTCACTAGTAGTGGCGAGTATCCAATCGACTAGCACCGCCTCGGGTGATGCAAAGACTGACGATCCATATCGCGGGAAACCTGCAGACCGTAGAACCCCGGTGAAGATCCATCTACGAAGATTTGTTGCACATTCGCAGTGGCAGTCTGTAGACTTGGCAACGGGATGCGCCCCGCCTGATCGCAGGACTAGCATAGTCATAGTCTTCGGCGCAGTCCAGCAACAGTCGCCCGTATCAGGTCACGTCGGCACGTTCTAATCGGCAATTGTCTTGCTCCGGGCTATCGTCATCCGGTCCTCTGCGTCCCTGCCAGGTCGTTCATCGCCCTCTGCACCTCAAGTTTCTCCATAACGGCACGATGTAAGCTAGACTTATTCTTGTTCTTGCCTTTGGTTGCCGCGCCAGCCGCTTCGTCACCATTGCCGAGAGGAACCCTCGTGGTAGGAACTGTATTGCTTTCGGTGGACATGTCCTGCGTGGTAAGGTGTGACGGAACAATAATAGGTGTTTGGCGGGGAGGCGGTGGCCACTGGCAACACATTGTAAGCGAATCAGGGCAGAACATCCCGCAGCCACTCACTCCGCGATTGGGTTGATTAAAATGTAGCGCTGCCCAAGGAGGGTATTCTTTCTCCAGTCGTATGATATGGTCTTCCAGAAACTGCAAACGTGCCAGCAATGTGCGCGGCGGGGCAGGAACTTTTTGCCGACTATCAAGGGAGGTAACCTGGGAAGGGAGCAAGAGACCTTACCATAGCGGACTGCGACATGCGTTTCGATGTTCTTGAGCCTCTCGTCTATCGCTGGTTGGAGTTCGCTCGGTGTATCATCCGTGGGGGCGGCGAGCTTCTCTTTCGTTTCTTTTCCACCGGGAGCCTTCACTGTCCTCCTCAGGGGTCCATCTTCATTCTTTGCTATGTCATATTTCATTTGGGAATCCCGGTCGAGAGGCTTCGCGTCTGTTCTCGCGCACGATGGGATATGTTCCGTGCTCTCGGGGTCAATGTTGAGTCGCCGTCGCTTCTGTGCCAACGACTCGAGAAACTCGGCGCGATTTGACGCGTCGTTCTTTGCACGATTTTGGGCGAGGAACTGGGATATAGCTTTCGTGATCTTACGACGCGCACTCCATGAATGACATTGGCGAGAAAGGGGGGACCTTCATGCTCACCGTAGACTGCGACTGGGGATCGGCCCCGGTGCTTGGATGAATATAATCCAGTCTTCGTTCTTCGAGCGGACGTTCCCTTGGCTCCTCCCCCTCTTTGAACTTACCCAGCGTCTGACCAGAGAAAATGGAGTGTGAACCAAACTTGCTTCGGGAAAAGCGTGTTCCCCGCACCATGAGATCGCGCACCAATTCGCCAATTGCTCCGGGGACACTCTTTCTCTCCCAGTCCGCGTTCAAAACGACCATGTCGTCCTCGAAACCCCTCAAGGCCTGTGTCAAGCCCACCTTCTTCAAGAACGCGCGTATGACCTCGTCCCAGTGTCTGTATATAGGCTCGGGCGTCGGCGTACGCGGCTTCGGCGGCGGCTTACGCTGGCGCGCTGGCGGCTGCGGTTGATACTGTTGATACTGCGCGTACGGAACCTGCGTGTAGTGTGTCTGCTGATAGGGCGAACTCCCAGACGCGGCGTAGGGGTACCCGGAGAGCTGCCACGCGTTCTGCCAGGCCCCGGGCGGGTAGCCCATGTAGTAGGCTTGGGTTGCATTCTGCTGGCCTTGTGTTTGCGCTTGGGGTTGTGCTGGTGCTTGTTGGGCGAGGTGGGCTGGAGCGTATTGCACGGTTTGTTGCGAGGGGGCTGCCTGGACGTTCGCGTTCGGTGGGACGGGAGTATAGTACAGCTGTTTCGGAGCTGTCTCAGACGTGTTGGGTGTCGTCGTGGACGCTTGCGACAGACCTGCTTGCGATGGTGGTGGTCCGCTCGTCATCGTAGTAGCAATCGAATGTGTTGGACAAGCTCAGTCGGCCACCACAGCTGCCGCGTCTTTGCACCATTGGAACCAACACATCAGATGGATAGAATGACCAGACACCGACAACATCATTCAGACCTCGGCCAAAATATGCACTAGTATATCCTTTACAGTCTCTCGTTCCCATTGAACCGATATTGCCTCCTCATGGGGTCCGTTTCCAGGGGCACCTACCGCCCCACAAACCGCGCTGCACAGTACTTCGTCGAACGGCGAGTCACGGACTCGAATCCGATGAGACACGACCCTTGGGAAGATCCTCGCGATGTCTGCTTCCGACACATCCAAGTTCCCTTGTTCCGATGAGGTCTGCATCTCCAGAACCTCAGACCCGTCTATGAGCCCATCGGAGGACGTATTACTTGCTGTGCTGAGGTGAGAGTGTGGATAGGTAGAGATGCTGCCGTTCTCATGAGATTGTTCAGCACGCTGGCGAATGAGCTCGGCACCTGTATGGTCTGTGCCGAGTACACGGCTCGCCCGTACGAGAGCTTCTGCGTCCTGGCGTGCGCGGACCGTAAGCATCATACCATCCAACGGTCCATAGTGTCGTGTCGCACTGAACAGATCGGAGAGGTAAATGTTGAGCGGCAGCCTTATGCGCACTTGGGTCGTACAGATGGATTTGAGTTGCTGTAGGAGGGCAGAGGAGATCACCGGAGACGTCAAGGGTTGCGGTGGTGTCGGTGGACCAGACACAGAACTCGGGGATTGTACCGCTGGGAAAGCCGCGGAGGTAAACGAAGCATGGGGTGACGAGAACGTTGTGGAGGGAGACGAAGGGGGCCGAAACTGGCGCATTGCCAAACGGGTTTGCGCACCGACGTCGACGGAGGAGCTCATCGCGAACATGTCAAGCTGTGATGAGAGGTCATCGATGGGGAATGTTGCCATGGAGCGGGAATGCGTACGAGACTCTTGTATATCGGGGGCCTTTCCCGTGGGTCAGATCGACACACATATACCATGAAAAAGCCGTCGGGTAGTTCCATGGTCAAACCATCTTGGTCGTGTCCATATATGCCCGCATCTGACACGACGATCTTTCGTTCCGCAAGAGTTCGCAGGACTGCTTTCTGCGAAGCAAGACTCGCGAGCTCGAGACCTGACACGACCACCACAGAGGGAAATCTTGACGGATCAGTACTGCCGCGCGATATATTTCTGTGATGGGTCTTGATGCTCGAAGCAAGCGTTGGGATGGACACATCTGTTTCGGTGCTGGTGGGCTGGAGGCCAGGACGCACTTCTCCACTGGCCGATGGATGTCGATCGAGATCGTCCGAGTCCGAGTGATGGCGTCCCGGGGTAGTGACCGAAGGCTTCACTTGGACCGGATGGGATAGAGACGTTCGCCTGCTACGTGCCGTGCTGACGGAGGTTGAGGGGGCTATGGGCGACTTGCCAGCTGAATCACGCGAGTTGGAGACACGCCGGGATGCATGTTTGGCCGAAGACCCGGGCGGATTGTCATCTGGCGGCAGGCCAATGGACGCGCCGGCAAAGAAGAGGGCGCGGATGAGTTCAGAGGGAGTCTGGTTCGCAGTGCTGGAGTGGCACCTTAGTCTGTGGGTGCTGTAACCAAAGAGCGTGTTCAGGGCCTGGAATAATGAAACGTGAACACGACTCGCGGCACGGAGCGTGTGCTTGGCGTGTCAGAGGAAGCGCAGCCTGGAGGACTTACGAGGGTGGCGAGCTTGGAGACCAGGGAGACGTCTTCGTCGCGGGTGCGCAAGATCAGGTTCCTGTCCCCGGAGATGATGGAGAGGAGGAGGAGCTGGACGAGGACGGGCTCGAGAGGGAAGCCGGGCAGGGCTGCGTGGACATGGGCCAGGAGGGCAGGCAGGAAAGGATGGGATCCGGGAGGAGGTAACATACATGTGTCGAGCTTCGTAACCGGCACTGGTTTTGGCTGATGGTAACTCTCGCCAGCTCCGTAAAGGACATTGTCGGTGTGGATGCACCCTGGACTCATGACAGTGGGTTCAGGTCCAGGTGAACCCGGGTCTGTGCTGATGTTGATATGGAGACAAGCAGCCCTCGCCTTCGCCCGCCTGCTCGCCCATTTATGTGCCCAGTGTCTCTGGCGCCGGTCGTCGACGACTTCGCGGGCTATTTCCGACACGACACCACCTCGAGGCAGCCGACTTGGCAGCCCCAGCGTCTCTCCGTGTTTCCGTGTTTCTTTTCCTCTTTTCCACCGCTGGATGAATGGCGCTGGCCCTCCCCCAGTTCGGCATTGGCGACGACTCCCCTGAGATCGCCTACTTCCCCTTCGTCAACCTCGAGCCCAGCCCAAACGTCTCGGCAGGCTGGCAGCTCTTGTACACCGGCTCGGGTGCAGCCAACAGGCCCGGCGAGGTCGGCGTGGGCACCAGCTACCACTATACCTCCCTCGATGGCGCAAGCCTGATGGTCAACTGGACCGGTAGGTCCACTCTCGCTGCCCGTCGGACCTCCTCACGCGCGCGCTGCAGGCACAGGCATCGTCCTCCTGGGCACTGTCAGCGACGCACTCTACAATATCTCCCTTGATGGGACGACGTCTACTTATTTCGCTGACCCTGCGAGCACTACCCTCGCTTCGTTTAACGACCTTGACAACACGAACCATTCGCTGTTGCTCACGACCATCATCACGAACGCGACGTCTCCCGACGCCTTCCTCACCTTTGACATGGCACGCGTCACGTATGCCCCCCCCGCTGGATCTGCCAAGTGAGTGTCCGTTGGCGATGCCGGCGATCAGTATCCGAAATATCAAGCGTTGGGTGGGCCCATCATTAATGACGATCGGTTTGATTAGCATTACAGCTACTTCCCAGGCGATTGCTGATTCTGATATCGCATTCATGGGTTCCTGGAGCTATGTATCAGATGGCGCCGGAAATTCTATGCACATGTCAAATTCCGCAGGGGACCGTGCAGAGGCATCCTTCATAGGCAAGTAGTCAGTTCGTCCGTCGACGCACTGTGATAGACCGTGCTGTAGGCTCTGCAATCACAATTTACGGGCTCACCTCCTCGTACTCTGGAAATTTCACCGTGACTCTGGACAACACTACCACAAGTCTATCTGCTCTTTCCTCTTACAATAACTCGGACACCCTACTATTCTACGCGACGGATCTCTCTCAGGACGTCGTACATCATATTGCGGTGGTTAACCAACAAAATCGTACCCTTGCCCTGCGTGCGGGTGGTATGAATACCACTTCCTTTGGAAACTACACAACGTACGTCATCCCCTCGACTTGCGAAACAAACTGGGGTTGATCCATATGTCATAAAGGAGCCCCACCACTTTGTCCAGCAGTAACACCATTTCTGCAGGGACCATTGCAGCTGCCGTTCTTGCCGCCGTCCTGGTGTTGGTCATTGCGGGCGTCATCTACTATGCCTGCTGGGTGCGGCGGAAGGCTCACGCCGTCAATCGTCACCCCTTCCTGCGAGGGGGGAGAAAACAACACCCCGGCGGGGTCCGCGTCGATGTCGAATGGGTCGCTCAAACCTGTCCGTCCTCTGGTGAAGAGTTGGAGTCTACGAGTCTCAGCACCAGCAAAGGTTACGGTTTCGGTCTCGGTTTACGTCGTGGATTCCCGTTTACTTCTCTCAGGAGTAAGGTGGGAAGCCACTCCAGTGGGAGGTCACGCAACGGGGCGGGCGCGCAGGCAGAATCCCACCCGATGACACCCCAGTGCGAGCGCGACGAGAAACGGCTTTCTGTGTACACGCTTACTGAAGATCTACCGCATGCACCAGAATCCGAAAAGCTGGCACCCGGATGGAGCAATCCCGTTGCACGCACCCCCGCTTCATTCAAGTATACCCGCCGCTATAAAGATACGCATGGGATCTTGCTCTCGGAATTGCCTGGGGTGCCGATGGAACCCATTGACGACGACGACGACGACGACGACGACGACGTGGATGTCAAGACACTCACTTCGCGTCAGGACGAAGCGCTTGCTGCCACTCTTTCGCTGAGCCCAAGAACCTCTGAGGCCGTTGCAGCCTTTGATGAACCGGTGCCACCGAGGCCCGACATCCGTGCTCCGGATCCGCCGAGACAGTCACGGGCGACCCAACACTCCGAGTTTCTCAACGTGCGAAACACAAGCCCGTTTAGGGTAGATGTGTCCGCTATTTTTGGACCCCGCAGAGATCACCGCGACTCGAGGACGACCAGCGGGAGTGGCAACAGCACCTGGTCAAGAGTACGCTCTCGGCTGTACCGAAAGGCTCATCGGGACGACGGTAGACAAAGCTACCCCGGGGACAAGCAGGAGACGTCGAGTTCCTCGGGGCCCGAGTCCGTGCCCGTGGTGATGCACGAGTCTGGTTCTGCTCATCTGGTGCCTGGTGAGACTGCGCCTGGTTCGGGGACGTACTCCTTCCTTGACCTCACTTCTTCACACGTCTCACTGCGACAGCATTCGAAGACCACCACCCTCAGCTCTACGCCTGCGGAACTCGGACACGCGGCCAGGGTGACCTCGACATGGAGCGAGAACACGTCCATCAGAATGGTGAGGATAGAGCGTTCACGAGACGACCTGTCTCCGAAACCAGATGCGCCGTCGACCGCATCCGGTGGGTCGTCCGGTGGTTCTAGGCCATCGGACAATTCGGGTGCTCACACAGTGCCGTCCGATCCAACGACGCACACTCAAAGACCTTCAGCATTTCCATTCCCCATCACCATTCCCCCGTCGACGCACATAGCCCCTCCCACAGCCCCACCCTCTGAACATGTCCCTGAACGCTACAGCACCCCGTCTCTGTCTCCATCTCGATCTTCGTCGGACACTCCGCCCTCTCGACTAGATCAGTATCTGCAAGTTCCCCAGATTGCCCCACCCGAACTTGCACATTCTCCCGCCAATTCTCATTCTCCAACGGAGAGCGTTCCTTTTTCTGTTTCCGACATCTACTTTAGGCACAGTTTCTCCGACTACGCCGGCATCGACTCTCAGCGGGCCAGTGTCTCTTCCGCTCTTCCCCCACATCCTCCCCTGCCTCATCGAGATGGTTCTCAAGCCAGCACACCCACCTTTTCCCCGCCGCCGCCGCCTTACATTGTACAACGAGTACTGGGATTGTCGGTGTCGCCCCTCAGTCCCATCACACCCTCAGCGCTCGCGTCTCCTGCGCCAACAACAGCATCGAGTAGCCCGGATAACACGGTGGCAAGTCCGGCACGACCTGGGACTGCATCGTCGCAGCTCGCACCAGTGCGCGTTGGTTCGCTCTTGGGGCCAAGACCGCGACCGTCGACACCGGGATCCATTCGGGGTTCCGCTCCCCCCCAGTTACCCATGCAGGGTGGACGCCCGCGATAACCGACGCGACCATCGGAGATGAACTCTTTTCTTGGACACATTGCACACAACTGTAGTAGTCTCGCTGTCGCTCCTTGGGACTGACCAATCTTTCCTCTCGTGTTCGGTGTTTGTGACGATGATATACCCCATATCCACCATCGTTTCTTGCTTCACATTCGCTCTGTGCACAGTTGGGTCATGTTGGGCTAGACTCACATCAGTTGGCTACGTCTCCCGCTCGTTTCTCCGCATATCTGCAGTTGTACTACACATCACACACTTTTAATAGGCAGCCAGTGCCTTGTACACGGCACATGTCAATCTAACCAAGACATCGCTGGGGCGTGTGCGAGGGGCCACCACATGATGCGCCTCCCGTGACCACGGTCATGGCGCAAAGAGGTGCCACACACACGCTTTTTATGAGGCTGGTTGCGTATCTCTGCGCAGCCCAAAGGTGACGAACCTCCTGATATCGGAGAACACCTCCCGCTTTTGCCCGGGTTCGTTCCCTTTGACGCTACCGTCGTTACTTGACCCAGTGGGCGGCCCACTCAGCGGGGGGGACGTCAACGCGCTGAACACGTTCTCGGCGGTGCAAGTCGACGACAGCGGCAGCGCGATACGGCTCGTGGCTGGACTGCCGACCGCCAACGTCGTGGGCGGGTCCATGTCCAAGGACGTCAGAAACGAGGTGCTCTCGAGCTCGAGCTCCGTCTTGGTGCTGGTGATGGACACGAACAAGTCGAGCAGGCCGTTCTGCTCCGTTTTGGGCGTCCCCTTGAGGTCGAGGATCTGCCAAAAAAGGGAAAAGCGTGACCGCGATCCATCGTCACGTGTGCGGCTTAAAGACAGACCTTTTGGAAATTGGAAAAAGAAGCATCGCCAATGACGAGCGTGTAATTTAATATGAAGCCTTCCGGCGGGTCCTAGATCACATGATCTAAACCCCATTTGGTCAGTGGCAGATGTGGCACACAACTTACGGCAGGAGTCATGATGACCTTGAGCAGTGCCTCCAGGCGCGTGCTGATTTTAGTTAGACTACGAGCATAACTTGTAGGCTCATCAATCAGCCTCGCTTGCCAATCCAAAGGGGATGGTGTGTACCTGGTCGTGGAGAGCGGTTCCCCTGGTAACTTTGAGAGACATGATTTGAAAACACCAAGATCTATCAGTAGCTGCATAGTCGTCCTCGTTAGGTTATGAGTGATCACACAACCTAGCACAGACCTGCTCGGCCCCAATCTCTCTGAGCGGTCGACTCTTGACGAGAGCAGTCGTAAAACGCATCAAAAGAAGGCTGCAGTGGTGTTGGCAGCTCATTTCCGGCGATTCAGTGCAACACCAACCTGCACGCCTTGTCAAAGAAATTCCTCAAATACTTCTTCTGTTCCACCAAAGGCTTGATTAATTCGGCCACTTGTTCGGCCGCCTGTGTGATATCATTCATGAACGGCGAATGACCCGTAACGTGGTTCATCGCGCCCCAGTTGACCCGTGACATTGTATTGAATGCACCGTCGCAACCTAACTCGAGTTCGCGTAACTGCATGTTGATCGCCCCAGAAATGACGCTGACGACACATCAATCTGAGCTCAGTGTTTATTCGGGTTGCAAACCTCATGAAAAGATCTCTCTCTGCCTGCAATTTGACCTTCTCCCTGAATTTCTCGTCCACTTTCTCCTTGATCTTCTCCTCCAGCTACTGTGGATCAGCGCTCGGTTTGGCTCAGCTGGGAGTGAGAACGCACCTCTGCTGCAGTGGTTTGACAATAGTCTGCGGTGTTGATGAGTAGACACGCTTGTTGAAGTTCAGCCTTGTCAAATCTGGAATCCGTCGACTTGCGTGATTGAGTCTGAGGTCTGACTCAACTGGTGGATCAACATTTGCGCATTCCCGGTGCCCGCAACTGGCTCACCGTTTCAGCTTCGGAGATAGGACATCCTCTAACCGAGAAGTCGGCGTCATGTGACGGTCCAACAAATGATGGACGGACCAGCGTAAATTTTTAGCCACTTCTTCTGTACTCCACACAAATCAAACAGAGCTTGGCCTGTTGACAGTTTGGCACACTGGTCCAAACTCTGTGCGTAGAAATAGAATAGTTCTGTCGATGAAGGGAGTACAATCGGCGCTGGCTCGAATTCTTCTGTAGTGGAGAGAGAAGGTCGGGGTGTTGATGTAGTAGTAGAAGGTTTGGAAGTCGTATCAACCGAGCTACGAGCCTTGGGACCGCGGTGCGGAGCCAACATGTCAGCGAGTGCTCTGACAAACATTGAGTGAAACAGAGGAGTGTAAGGATCGAGTAGAAAACTCACTTATCCTGGGCATCGACAAATATACCCAGATGAGGTTCAAATGCAGAGGACATGGATTGGATCTGTGCTGTGGGGGCTGACGCAGTTTTCAGGATTTCATCCACCTGTATAAGGATCAGCACGAGCCTTCACGACGGAGATGAACCAAACTGAAGTAGCCCATTTTTTGGCCATTGACAACTCGAATTCCGTCGTTTGCTGAAGCGCCTCAAGGAGCAATTTAACTGTGAGGTATTGACCCGCTTTAGATAATAGTGTTGAAAGATCGTCCCTGAAAAAATGGAAACGCATTACGATCAGCAGTAAAGTTGTCGTTCGACTTTGCTTTTACCTGGTTATTGACACGAACTTGGCAAAAAGCCACCAACCAACCTGCCACTCAGCAGGAAACACTCTGCCGATCTCTGTCTCATGGGAAGATAACAACCGCCTGAACCAAGCGAATCTTCTGGCAATATTGTCAAGATGGCCCGCCTCATCACTTGCTCGAAATATCCGACGGTATTCCTTGAGCTCGAGCGCCACATACCGCTCGATCAGTTGAATGCGCACATCTGAACCAAGGACGTCAACTACAGCACAGGCATCCGTGACCTGAGTGGCCTTGAATGGTTTTGACGGATCTTGGAGGAAGCTGCGGCATACGCTTTCAGAGATCCAAGTCACAACTCGGCGACACGGACGCACAGCGAATCAAATTCAGCGTCAAGTTGACTTCGGATTTCTCCTTGTACCTGTTGGATTCGCTTCCAAACCTGCATAACGCGATGAACAGAGGTGTAGGACTTGAACGAAGCAGAGAGCTGCTTCACAGCCTAGGAGACAACGTCAATGGCATCGAGGGCGGGAGTCCCAGATTCACCAACAGCCAACGAATGCGCAACCTCCACATACTTCTTCTCCTTTACTTGATCCTCCAGTTGAGTGAGAGCGTTTACTTTGATCAAACAAGAAAGTGAAGTTTTGGTTGCAAGGACGGTGCTTAAGCTACTCACCAAGCATCTGCAGCCGTTTCAGAGTCGTCATGCTCAGAATGAGATTCTTTTTCGCGAGATCCAGAGCTTGTATCTCCTTCGTGACATTCCGCACTACAGCTTCTGATTCCGACGCTTTCTCGCGAATGCGTGACATTTGCCCGAGGAGATCCTGCAGGGAGGTCTAAACAAACGACACGTATACAGCAGAGGAAAGCAATTCATACGGAAATCATTTCTTGAATGAGCTGCATCCTCCCTGGGTCTTGATCCCGCCTGAGTGCTTCCTGAAGTGTATCGATTTCGGCCTGAAGGTCGCGCTCATCCTGCGCAAGTTTTGCCTGAACGGCGTCCAAGCGAGCCAGAGAAGCCTCTGTGACGAAGTGGGCTAAACCAGACAGGAGACGCACGAAAGCACACACCGTCTGGGAAAAGCTGGTTCAAGACGTCTACAGGACTAAAGTTGTTTGAGAGGTCATCGAGAGGGTCGTCGTTTTGCTCTGGGTTGAGCTCGAGGACGCGTTGTATGGCCAAAACCAGTTCCTGGGGCAGCTCCACGTCCGCGTGGCGCCTTTGCATGACAGGAGAGGAAGGCAAGTACTGTACGTCGTAAATGAAGTGATCAAGGTTCTAGCCCGATTAGGTAGACTCGGTGTAGGGACTCGTCCATCAGTGTCCTGCGAGTCGAAGCGCGATTCAGTCACTTAAAAGCGAGGGTGAGTCCGTCTCCTTCGATCCACGCAACCTCCGAGTTCGAGATGGCCTCCCTTGGCGACTTGATAGTCTCGTTTGCGCTCGTGCACACTCCACTGGCACCGCCGCACCTGCCATCTCCTCAAGGTGCCCACTCGCGGCAGTCTCCAATGGCAGAGTCGACCGACAACACCAAGAGTCAAGTCATCTTGACGTTTCTTGACCATCCTAGATTCATCTGCGCAAATTGCTCCGCGGTACTCGTACGTACCGTAACCAGCCCCTGACAACGAGACCGTAGCCATGCTGCACCTGACAGGCACTTCAAGACGAGCTGATCAGCAAGTCCTTCTCGGGAAGAGAAGGGCGAGGATTGTGCGTCATTCTTGGTCAGTAGAATGCCACGACGGTTCACGTTTAACCCTCTGTAGTCTCATGCACACCGCCGTCAATGTGAAGCAGGGGAGAAAAGAGGACCGGCCACTTTTGTAACCTTCGCTCATTCTGCATATCATTCAGAGGTCCTCATCGACGTCCTCAGAACTGGTGTACACACAGTCGCTGACGTGTTCTGTCTTGGTTGCAACGATCGTGTCGGCTGGTACTACCACAAGGCCTCTGACCATAGCCAGAAGTATAAAGAAGGTGGGAGATCTCGGGTTTCCTTTTGAACAGGTGTCGACATTGATTCGCAAGGGAAATATTTGCTCGAACGAGAGAAATTGGTCAAGGAGAATAATTGGAAGCTAGACGAGTAGTCGCGAGATCGGTTGTAAGTTCAAGAACAAGAACAGCTCATATCGAAACACTGCTCGGTATATACCCTAGTACAGAAAACTTGGATCCACCAGGAATACTTTAATTCAGAGAAAGCCATGGTTCATGACCTGATACAGGGCGTCGATGGCGTGATTAGAACAAATAACGTCGGAGAAGATCCACGGGCAAGAGGGCAGCTTCAGTTGTCGGGTGCTCTTCT
The DNA here is from genome assembly GCA_038094635.1 of Tylopilus cervinicoccineus. NCBI lineage: Eukaryota > Fungi > Basidiomycota > Agaricomycetes > Boletales > Boletaceae > Tylopilus > Tylopilus cervinicoccineus. The sequence goes on along the minus strand of JBBPUK010000023.1, from coordinate 62,857 downwards.
GAGCATTCCCTTCGGTTTCTTAGCGGTGAATTAGGCGGGTGGAGAACCATCGCCTTCTTCTACGACCTTCTGATCCGGACGTTAGCAACATCAAGCCGGTAGATTATGACTTCTTACGCTAAGTTTGAAGAAACACATGTTGAAACCTGCTTTCCCCTTTCCCATCGTGGCCTAGATAGAAATTAAGTGATATCCCAAGATAAGTATGAAACTCACTGAATCTACAACATACAGCCCATCGTATCTGAACCTGCCATTGATAATGAACACGAGTTCTTGTATGATTATCGACAGCGGCGCATGTCTTACCCCGAAGGCGGGGCGTAAATACTAGATTCATCACTGCCCCGTATCAGTCTTACTGGCCTCTTTGTCTGGGAGGACATCTGGAGGAATGTGAGACAAGTCAGTACACAACCTGTTGGGACACCTACGAGCAAGGCTCCGTTTCCAAAATCAGACCACGATTGGTCCGCAATTTGCTCCTGGAAGACGTTAATGGTTCAAAGCTGGTCTACAAAGAAACCATGTACCTTGGTTCTCTTGTCCCTCCCTCCTGAAGCCCCCGTCATTTAAACGACATGCCTAATCATCGCAGAGAGCATACCTGAGCCGACATAGATGCTGCAAACGGGTACAACTCAGAGGATATGTGAATCTATGTGGGGCAAGTGACGTACATCTGATCTCCCATGTCTTTGTTGTCCTCGTATCCTCCAGACATACAAATCGAATATGCACCTCTGCCCGGACTGGAATCACCGTGGATTCCTGCCCGGACGTGACCATGCACACCAACTTTCTTTAGTTCTGCCCTGGAGATTGTGACATTGAGTCAGGAGACAGGTAGTGAGAGGTGAACACATGCCAAGTATCGAATTTACGGCCAACAGGGACGCCTGGTATATGTCCGTATACCTTCGACAGGGGGGATTCTCTGCCAGCGAGTAGTATGTTGAGATACCACCTTGATTGATGGTACTTACTGCGACGCAGCGTCTGAATCGGGGGCGTCCATCGAATGCGCGCTTACGGTGGAAGACAAGCCAACGAAAGAGTCAGAACTGACGAATAAGAAGGGAGTCAGGCTCTCACGCTGAATATCCGTTTCTGGCCATCTGCAAGTCTCCAGACCTCGTTGCCTACACACATGCCCAGGTCGGCGTGGCTCGCCCTGTCATTCCCATGATCTGGCATCCAAGTCAAGAACTCACGGGCGTTGCCTTGGGCAACACCGCGAGACAATACCTCAGTTTGGATATGTTGCAGGTTGGTGTTGTCTTTCCCGGGCCATCGACGGACACGGTTCCGATGAAACATGTTGCGAGAAACAGAAGACGCTCTTGGTTACTTCCATTTCGCTTCGTATTTCGTCGCGCAGGGAAGGATTGTCTCGTTCGAGTATGTCTGCAAGACAGAATAAAAGATATATGCCTCAACAGAGGAAGCCGTAGGTTCTTGACAACCTACAGGACAGTGTCTCTAGCAATTTCGAAGTGTTCTTGGTGATGAGTAGGAACTCGAAGACCTCCGTTTCACTATTGAAACCTTTAGGAATGGAACTCATAGGAACAGGCTAATGGGGGACGCCCGAAATTCGATCTACATAGTATCCATCGACTACTAGAAACCACCAGAAAGTTTTAGCGGCTCATGGTAACCGGATCAGAAGAATCCAACATACAAATTGAACGGGCCCGCTCGTCACCATGACCCAGTCATCCGAGCACGGTACCCGCTCGTTACTGTTTCTGCCCAGCAAACCACTCCCGCATCACTGCTCTCGTTTCCTTACCCAATTTCTGGTATCCCTCGCCCACTGGTAATACACACCCTCATTCTTAAATCCTATCCGTTTTTGTATTAGAAGCATCGTTATCGGAGATGCGGCCCGCCTGACATTTCTGAGACCCAACCCGGGCATACGGCCATCAACGTGAGGCAGGGGAGTTCGAAGGTAGGATCAGTCACTACTGTAACCTTGACTCATTCTGCACATGATTCAAAGGGCCTTGTCGACATTCTCAGAACTGGTGTGCATATAACCTGAAATATAAACCTTACAAGCATTAAAATCAGTTCACAAGGGAACATCACCTCATATCGAAACCACTACTTGGTACACCTTGATACATGAAACTTAGAGCCTCGGGGCATACTTGAACATTGCGCAGGGGAAGGCATGGTATACAACGTCATATGCCGCATCAATAGTATGATCAGGAAAACTCGAAAAGAAGGTGAGCGGGACGGAAAGACGGTTTCAGTTGCGTTGTGCTTGTCTGAGCCTCCTCTTCAGTTTCTGAATGGTGAGGGAGCGTCGGCCGGGCAGAGGACCATCACCCTCTTCTACGATTCTCTAATCTGGAAGTTAGCGATACCAAGTCAGTAGATAATGATTTCTTGCTCCGAGTTCGAAGAGACACATATTGAAACCTACCTTCCCTCGTCTCATTGTGGCCTGAGGCAGTTGTGAGACGATGTCCTGAGGCAGAGATGAGACTCACTGAATCTACAACGTACAGCCCATCGTATCTGAACCTGTCATCAACAATGAATCCAAGTTCTTACACTAAGTAGGATGCGTATCCAGAGCACGGAGCAGAAATGCTGGGTTCATTACTACCTCGTATCACTCTTACTGGTCTCTTTGTCTGGGAAGAAATCTGAAGGAACATGAGATAAGTCAATATATACAACTTGTCGGGAAACCCACGATTGTCTTCAACTTGCCTCTGGAAAATACTAACGGTGCAAAACCTGTCTATCAAAAAACTAATGTACCTTTCTTTCCTCGTCCTTTCCTCCTGACATGTCGTCATTTAATAACACACATGGATATTCCATAGAGCATACCTGTGCCGATGTCAGTGCTACAAACGGATACGAATCAGAGATATGTGGCTCTGGGCAGAGTGAGTGACGTACATCTTATCCCCCATATTTCTGTTGTCCTCATATCCGCCAGATAAATGCACGTCTGTCCGGACTGGAATCCCCATGAATTCCTGCGAAAAGGTGACCACGCACACCAGTGTCCATGAGTTCTTGCCTGGGTATTGAACATCGAGTCAGGAGCCAGGTAGTGAGAAGCGAAGACATGCCTAGACTTAAAAGGGTAGCCAGGTATAACCTTCGACTGAGGTGACTCACTGAAGTATGATATTGATGTTGAATGGGACTTACTGCGACGTGGTTTCTGAACCGGAGGTGCTCATCACATGCGCGCTTGCGACAGCAGCGAGAGAGTTAGAACAGACGAAACAGGAAAAGGGGGCAGAATGCTTTTCAGTCCTCACTCCCAATGTCTGCACCTTCAAATCTGTTGAGCTGAAGTACCGACTCTTTCTCAAAATCAGCCTAGATGTGGGCCCTTTCTGTTATCTTGATGAACCATCCAAGCCGTGTGGGTTGACCAGAATCCTGCAATACATTGCAGTGCATTCTCAAACGACTGGGCAGGTATGTGTGCGACTTGAGAACGCACAGGTGACGCCCGCAACACTGGCGGGCAGAGAATGAGCATAAAAGCAATTCTGGATGAGTTTTGGTCAGCTATGTGTTCCTCCCCGGGTCATTGATCCATCTCTCACTGGATACACACGGTCCGTTCAACCAACAAAACACATGCCCTGTATCTCGCTATGAGAAACAGAATATACCTCCCTTTCGCTCCGTGTTTTGTGGTGCAGGGAAGGACTATCTATCTCAGTCTGCAAAACAAAGTGAACTTGAAGGGTTTGTCTTGGAACGGAGGAAGCTAATGTTCTTGCTGGTTCTTGATAACCAACAGAACAGAACAGCGCGCCCGCGTTCTCGATAATTTCGAGGCATCGAACCTGGTCGGCGTGAGGACTCAGAGAAGCTCGAAGATCTGTTCAAACGATCGAGAGAAACCGTGAAGCATGCGGAGGACCTGTCACATCTGCGATGCTCCTTCCTACTACCTCCGTCTCATTGTTGATACTCATGATACCGAGCAGACTCGTTCATGTACGTGATCATTACTGCAAGATGCTGAAGAGCACCTTATATCAGCTATACCGAAACACTTGTATTGATTATGGAAAACTTGGGCCATCACTGGCAAGAATATTTACTCGTATGTGCAGAGGAAAGCATGGTACGCTACGTGATATGCTGCATCGATAGCATGATTGGAATCAAAAACATTGAAAAGAAGGCAAATGTGGCGAAAAGCTAGTTTCAGCTTCGTTGTGTCTCTTTGCGAATCCTCTTCAGTTTCTCAGTGGTGAGGGAGCGTCGGGCGGGCAGAGGTCCATCACCATCTTCCATGATTCTCTAGTCCAGAATTTAGCGACCCAAATTTGGCGGTGCTATGATTTCTTACTCTGAGTTCAAAGAAACACATATTGAAACGTGACCGTCCTTGTTTCATTGTGGCCTGAGCAGCAATGAGGTGATGTCCTGAGGTAAGGATGAGACCCACCGAATCTACAATATAGAGCCCATCATATCTGAACCTGCCATCAACAGTGAACGCGAGTCCTTGCAGTTATCAATAGCATGCCTCACCCTGAGCCCGGTGCAAAAATGCTAGGTTCATTTTTTCCTCGTATCACTCTTACTGGCCTCTTTGTCTTGGAAGAAATCTGGGGAAACGTGAGGCCAGTGTGCATGCAAACTGTTGATAAACCCACACGCAAGGCTTCATTCCCAAAATCACTCCATGACTGGTCCGCAATTTGCTTTTGGAGGGCGTTAATGGCGCAAAACTTGTCTACAAAAAACCGATGTACCTTGCCATCCTCGTCCTTTCCTCCTGATTCAGCATCATAGTTAAGTGACACATGGTCATTTACATGGAGCATACCTGAGCCAACGTAAATGCTACAAACAGCCATGATTCGGAGAGAAATGTGGTTTTATGAGGAATAAGTGACATACATCTTATCTCCCAAGTCTTTATTGTCCTCGTACCCTCCAGACATACAAATCGAAAATGCACCTCCGTCGGGATTGGGATCTCCATGGATCCCTGCCCGAATGTGACCATGCACACCAGGTCTCACTAAATCTGCTCTAGAGATTGGCTATCGAATCAGAATGTAGGTGATCATGAGAAGGGGTGAGCCATACCTAGTTTTGAATTTGTCACCAAAACACCTGGGATGTGTCCGAATACCCTCGACTGGGGCGATCCTCTACGTATGTTGAGATACGACGCTAATTTGGGGACTTGACAGCACTCACTGAGATGTGGTTTGTGGATCGGGGACGTTCATCGCATGCACGCACTCGGTAAGTCGGTGAGGGTGTTAGAACGGGAAGATGTTGAGACACGGATGCACATTGCTTACAAGTCTCAGTGTCAGCCTCGTTGCATGTCCCCCGTACCTCGGTGTACACTGCGCATGCTCATCCGCACTCTGCGAACTCGAGGCACTGTACGTGGCCCCTCCCACCTGCATCGCTCCGAGCACGCTCCAGCTGTCCTCACACTTTGTCTCCAGTATTGTCGATATCACAACCTCATTCGTGGTGTTCGCGGATTTGCCAGGTAGTGGAGATGCCTCTTGTCATGTCTTCTACACCCATTTCGCTGTGTTGTTTTTGTCAGCCGTTGTCGACCACTCACGCTATCTCTTCACCTCGATTTCAGTTTGCTCCCCCAGCATCTTCTTCGCCGACTGTTGCATCTACGTTTACATGCGCGTCGCTCCCAGTTTGTCCGACTTGGGTACCAACCCCCAGCTCGTCTCTACGTTCTCGGGGTCTCCCGATTCGCTCTGCAGTATGTCTGGGGTTTTTTAACATTGCCTACACCTTTCGCATGGCCTATTGACACTGTCGTCTCAATCGCCCGACTGGCACCACCTTCGTGTGCTCAATTTCGCAGTTGAGCTCGTTCGGCTTCGCTGGTTGACTGCCTATACGACGCGAGCAGCTCTTTGGTCAAGGCCTGTCATTAGCTGTATAGTTTGTCTCAGTCAGCGCCCGGCGTCCAAAGTCGAAACGACTTACTTGGTTCAGAGGTGCTAGCTGAAGGTGTAGCGAGCCAGTCCACGGGCGGTACGGAAAACCGCCCCCCAATCACCCCAGACCGCCTTTTGAATACCTAGACTTACTGCGATGTCGAGGACAAATCAAAACGCGACCTAGAAAAAGTCAGTCGCACGCAAGCGAGAGGAGGCATGTCAGAATACGTTTGGGAAGTGACCACAAATACCTATGCACAGTGTTGCAAAGGCATCAAGCGTGCGTGCGCTACCGCTTGTTCCGATTGTCGCCGCGAGTGGTACGTACAGCGTGTTGTAGATCCAAGGACAAACATTGTACAGTATTCGAACTCCAGGTATCCCTTGTCATGCGATCCTTGCAAATGCGCGTTCCACGAGTTTCCTTCCGCCTTCTTCCCAGTCGTCCCAGCATAATCCCCACTCATTACTGTCTCTGCCTAACAAACCGTTTCCTGCATCGCCTGCCCTTGCTTCCCTCCCCAATTTATGATATCTCTCGACCGCTGGCAACACGCATTTCCATCTGAGCACACCCTCCAGCTTGAATCCCATCCGTTTTGCAAGGTTATTAGATGCGTCGTTAATTGGAGATGCGATCCATCTGACTTTTCTGAAACCCAATCCAAAAGGTGGAAGCTCAAGGGCATATTTTAGCAGTAAACCGACAGCATGCGAGCTGACGTGGGTGCGTTGAAAAGCGGGAAGGACGATCGCAGGACTGATCTCTGTGACGAGTCTGGCTTTCTCGGTATCCAAGAATCCAAACATACCCGCCAAGGATCCCTCCCAATCAGGATGATTGGTGTCTGGACGGGTCGCATCGATAGCTGCGAACAGAAGAGCGCTTTTGTCGCGCCGACGTGCCTCGACGAATCGGAGCAAGTCAGCTGGCTGTTCTAGGATGGTGCGCATGTGTTTGAACATAGATTCGTGTCCGCAGATGCCATCAAGGAATGTGGCAGCGTGAACGCGAGGGATGAACGGAACGAGACGCAGTTTGTCCGTAGATAACTGTTGGGGGATCGGGACGACGAAATTGAGATCATATGGTACCGGACCATGCAGCTCGTCCTCAAGGAGTGCCAGCTCGGGAACGTAGGTGTTGACAAAGGCCATGACTCGTGTTAGTAGTGTGCACTTGCGTATTTGTCAGCGCACGGGTGCTAGATTATCATTGTCTGACTCGAGCGGATGAGTGTTACTGTACTAGTCAATCCGGTGGAGAAAGGGGCTATATTGCCAAATATAATTGAGCGTCCCATCGTAAAGTTGTTCAGTCTACGTACGAGTAGGCCAGCATGACTCGGGTTACAAACTTTGGCCGCAAACGCAAATACTTGGAAGCAGGGTTCGCAACCGAGGTGGCGACGACGACCCCCAATGAACAGCCTGAGCCTGGATCTGGAGCAGACACTACAGATGACGGCTCTGCACCTCCAAAGAAGAAACGGAAAAGAACAAAGAGGCCAAAGGTAGATGGTAGTGAGCAACAAACGCCGAGTGGGACAGAGGCAGCGGAAGAGACGGGTGAACAAGGCAAGGGAGAGGAGCCGTCTTACAGACGGAAACAAGCCACGACAATGAAAAAACGCAATACAGCAAGCAGTGGGTCGTATTTCGTCCCAGGATGCGCTGTGCAAGGTCACTCATCCTTGGCTAGGTGTTGCAATCAGCGGTTACAAGAAGCGCACCAAGCAACGTCGACTCAAGAGAATATCGGACCGTCAGGCCAGCACGGTGTGCTTTGCGTGCCGTGAAAAGGGTCATGCTGCCAGGAATTGTCCCAAAGCAGACAGGGAAGGCAATCAAAATAGTGTCAACGCAGGAGTCGGGATATGTTACAGGTTTGTGTTCTCTCCCCCGAGTTGGCCCTTACTACACGATGGACAGATGTGGTTCGACGAAACATACGTTATCTCGTTGCAAGAAACCAGAAGATCCTTCCGACCGCTTCCCCTTCGCCTCATGTTTCGTCTGCTCCGGCAAGGGTCATCTCGCCTCGGCTTGCCCTCAAAACAAGGAGAAGGGTATATATCCTAACGGGGGAAGCTGCAAGCTTTGTGGCGAGAAAACACATCTTGCGAAAGACTGCGAACTTCGCAAGAAGGACGCGTCAGGGACTGCTGCAACGACGGTCTTCGGTACTGGTGGTGGAGCTGGTGCAGATGAAGATGACTTCCATGCATTCAAGCGAAAGAACGCGCAAGTGTCAAAGGACGAGAGGAAAGAAGAACGGTGGAGAAAACAGCTCAACATGAAGGCGGGCTTGCACACAGGGACAATAAAAGCGCTCGGTAAAAGCCAGATGTCTAGGAAATTGAAGAAAGTTGTATTCTTTTGACAACCCTTAACACTGACGGAACAGAGCTCGCAGTTTTCCAGGACCAGAGTGTTAAGACCGGTTGTGAATGTGCTCGCCGCTGTCACGGAATTCCGAGGACTAGCCCCAATAAAGCTGCCAAACCACAACGGTAAGCTTGGTAGGCTACCAGTTTCATTCAAACCTTGATCAGCTGGCCGAGAGCTTTCCGTTTCTCGGGCCCAGGAGAATCAGCGACGGTCATGCATCGCACATGTTCAATGGCTAAATCTTTCGTGCGACAAGTCGCGTATGCGGACGGCACCATGTCATGGCTGAGGAAAGGACCTAGATTGTCAGACGCGAGAACCATAGATCCAGGGACAGGGTTCTCACCAGATTGCACCAGAATGATAAGAAATCCGCCCTTGTGACGAAAGTCGTGCAATACAGCCCGTCAATTCTGTTGAAGATCGCAACGACTCAAAAGTAAACTCCTGGAAAGAATGAGCAAACGCCGGGTGTGCGAGGCAATCTCCAGGAGCTAGTCAAAGAATGCAACAGGTAGTGAAACGCTAGAAGCGCAGAGGGCTAGCCAGAAAGCGTCGCCAGGTCATGTGCCATTTCCGAGGATCGGTGTGATTGTGCTACTACTATTCTTTCTGAGCAAGTGTCGCAATGGCCAGGGTTCGGACCTAGTCTAGGACACGCGCAGTGTAAGTGAGATGATGGTTTGCGCCAGCACATGCCAAACAGTCGAGCTACAGGTCGCTGTCGATGACATACCGTCTGTCAGTGTCATTCATTCCCCCGCGTTGTGGTTCTGCGGGTGCATCACTTCAGAGCCTCGAATGGTTGCTTGGGACGTGGCGAGACCGCCAAAAATGGAGGCCATGCCAGGACTCGAACCTGGGTTTTGGGAAGATGTTGTCAGAATCCCAAGTGATAACCACTACACTACAGGGCCGCATTGCAAGCGTTGCAGTCAGACAGCCAAGATTCTGCGCCCAGATACGATCTAGTATCGATGGTTTCAAGTCGACAGCTGTCGACTGGTGGGAGTGGCTCTGTATGCGGGGTGAGTGTGGGGGAGGGAAGCCTGCAGGGCGCATCCTGCCTAATCGTGCCATCTCAAACGACACCGAAGCGAAGACGATGTCGACCTCCAAGACCTGCTCCAGCATTGACACCGACGGGCGTCCGCACGCCGGCAGTAAAGTGGGTGGTGGTGAGAACCGGGTCCACTTGAAGCAGTGTGTGGTCGTCCATCACTAATAGGACGTCCCCTCAGGCTCAGCTTCGCCGCAACACCATGCTGAGCACCAATCCTTCCCACATCCTCATCGCCCGCAATTCGCGCGGGCCTAATAACCCTTCTGCGTCCCTCAGCTCCCCCACCGAAACCCACGCAGCTGCAGCTGGCATATTCCGTTCCTCCGGCTCTCCACCGTGGCTTCTCGAGGAGTGTGACAACGATGAACTCGTCTCCGAACTCAATCTGTACGAGTCCGAGGGGGCTATAGAGATCGACGACACCTTCACCCGGCGTAACGGAAGGTTCCCGGGCACGGTCAAAATCGTCGTCGAAAGCACCACGTTTTGGTGGGTCCTTGGACCATGGCAACGCATGAGCGATTGTTGCTAAAGTCCTGTTACTGCACCTCGTAATAGGGCACACAAGGAGGTCCTGTTTTTCGCTTCCCCGTTTTTCGAGGCTGCCTTGAGCGGCGGCTGGCTCGAGACCGGTCGTCCACCTTCCATGTCTTCTGTCATCACCATATCTCAGCCGCCCACCGTCCCGGGAGGCAAGTCCAATCAGGACGTGTCCACCGCCATGACCTTCACCCGAGAGGATGATACCCAGGACAGCAGTGCGAGTGACACTGCATCCGACTGCTCTTCTCCTGTGGAGATCAGAAACCCCCCCGCAAGTGAAAGTGAAACAAGCGAGAGCGAACCTGAACAGCTCGGCTCCGCAACGCCGATGACCAAGCACAAAACACAAGCTCGAGGAGCAAGCCTCGCCAGGCTTCAAGGCGCTGGAGATGCCAGACACGACTTCAAGGGAAGACACAAACCAGACCGTTCGGGTTCTCGAAACACCCTCGCTACCGTGAAGCGACGGCGACGTACTGACGAACAGGACGCTATCATTGTCCTCAAAGAAGAAAAAGCAAACATCTTTCATGATTTCCTTAAATTTGTGTATCCACAGTATGTCCGCTCATCGCGGGATTGCATACACGACCATCTCAATGCAATGCAGCTTGCAATGCAACATTTCCTGGAACAACGTCGAAGGCCTCATGAACATCTCTCACAAGCTCTGTGTTCCGGCACTTCAGCAGGAATGCCTGACCTTCCTCCTCACTCACGCGGCCGGGAGGCCCATCAAGGCCATGCGCATCGCGGAGCTCTTCGAAGAAGAAGAGCTCTACCGTGAGTCGAGTCGTTTCGTGCTCGATAATCCTGGAGGATGGTCTGAAGAAGAGCTAAGCACACTCAGCCAAGAAACGCTGCTGAAACTCGAAAAAAGGTGCCGATGCTCGTGTGCTCCACTCCCCTCCTTTTCCAGCGTTTCTCACCTTGCGGCGGTTAGGCGCAACTGGTTCCTCGAACGCGTCTTGAAACTCGGCTTGACACCCCTGGCCAAGGAGTATCAATGTGTAAGTCCCTGCCCCCTGTACACCCAGTCCCCTTCATTCATCTCGTTCTGGCAGTGTCTCACTTGCCCAGATCCAACCAACTGCGCTCGTTTACTCGAAGAGAAATGGAGACAGGCGTACAACGCCGTATTCAGATTCGGTTCGTGTCCCTGCCACGTCCGCCGCCCGCTTGGCTGACACCTGCCAATCCTGTTCCCACCCCCTTAGGCCCTTGTCAACCTTCGATGGTCTATCGCTACCTCCGCAATCTCGAGGGTGTCAGTCCCCCGTTATCGCTCACACATCTGGCGTGTCAAACGACCGCGAAAGCGTTTACAGCCACGCGTAAGTGTACCCTGTTTCCCCCTTTTTTTTTTTTTCGTCTCAATTTGCTGACCCCCCTCCCCTCCTCCGACCAGTCTTTGACCGGATGTTCTCACTGGGGATCCGGAGCGACGCAGCGGTGGCCCCCCTCGGCGCCCGAGTCGCCGCCGTCGCCGCCGCCTCCGGCCCACGGCGGCATTTCCTGTTTTGCACGCTCAAACCAGATAAGACAGCCCCTCGAACGCGTCGATCTCGCGAGCTTGTTTGAAGCGGTCCCCCTGTCGCTACGCGCGATATTCACCCTCTTCATGATCCCCTGTTGCTTTCCTGTCATTGTTTGGCCCCCACGTCCTGCGCATGTCGGCGTTTCCTCGCCTCGGGCGTTCCGTCTCGTCCCCCATTTTGTCCTTTTTTTGGAGGTAGCATGTATTCTCGGCTCCTTGTATCCTCTACATCCAACCCGATGACAACCGATCGTAATATCCGTGGGGGTATCCAAAAATATCATAAAACGAATGAGAATGCGAGCGAAAGGAAGAACGAATGCAAGCGACCACTTCATGATGGAGAATATGTACAACAACCAGGATCTAGATGGAGATCCGTTCCACCGATGCGTGAAAAAAAGGAGAACAGGAAGACTGAGGGTAGTTGGGTGGCTGCATCTAATTAAACAAGACATGCATGTCAGCGCGTAGCGGTTCCGAATGGTCCTGCCAAGCACAGACACTAGGAGAAGGGTAATAATTTAGTTAAAACAAGAACAGAGTTATACAGCAAATGAGAGAATAGTTGGTGTACAATAGAATAAAAAAATAGAGGAAAGGACTAAAAAGAACACGCCCCTTTGAAACAGACAAAGAAAAAAGGGTCACAGCTGGAAGATCGTGGGAGCGTTTTCCACGAGCCACTCAACCATCAGCGCTTTACCAGCCATATCGCTGAATTCGGAACCTGGGTCTCTCGACCACATCAGTGTTGCTAAGTCGACGATACAAGGGGGGTGCGCAATCAATGTCAATTACGCATGATCCGATGGACAGGTACTTACGTCCAAAGACGACGCCCAGATTGCGTGCAGTCATTAAGTTCAAGCCGCTGTGTTCCCGCACGCTGCGCAATTATGATCATGAGTCACTGTGACTCAGAACCGGACAAACTTCTGAAGCGGGCTTACCGGTGCAAGTGAAGCACGAGGAGACGCAGTGTGTAGTAGTTTTCCGATGGAAGACGGTCGACCAGCTCTTGAAGTTGCCTTGTTTTCAGCGGGGAGTCTTTCATTCCGGCGGCGGCGATGAACTCTTCATGGAGGTCGTACGTCAGCAGGGGTACCGGAAGCGAGCGGAAGTAGGTCTTGAGCACAGACGTCACTGAACTAATGTCGTTGAATCGATCGACATCTCTGAGGTCAAATGCTGCATAGTCTCCTCGATCGAAGAGTTGCGTGATCATCTTGGTTTGCGTTAGACCTCCTGTCTTGCGGTAGATCCCCTCAAAGTCGAGCGCTGTGAACACGTGAACAAAAGCGCAGCGTAACCACAGGCAGGACTGACCCAGCGTATCAACTGCATCTATACACTTCTCCACGACAACAGGGACCTTGCGTTCGCCCCATCGCAAGTCGGCTTTGACTTGGTCCGCAAGATCACGACCAAATATCGAAGGAGCTACCAAATCGTGAGTCACGGGGAACCACCTGCACGTCTCATTGGACGTACGTTGTTGCGCAATGCCGTTCAGATCCTCCCGCGGACGTGAAGGGTTCTGAGAACACGCCTGGTGGACTTGATTTACGCATCGCGAATGGACGTTGATGTGGCACGCTAAGTAAAAGGTTGAGAAAGACTGACATCAACACATATGTCGAACAACTCACTCGTGCAACGGAAGTGCGATCCACCCCACAGCTTATCTCCACAATGATCGCAGCGCGTAAATCGAAGAGCGCTCGCCGGTTGGAAATTATGCTCAAAGGTACCCTTGCCCTTGTCCAGAGGTGCAAGCGCCTGATCCTTCCGATACCCTGACCACTTGAATATACCGTGTTTTAGAGGAGGCATAGCATCGGTGAAGTCAGGCTTCGGTGCCCGGATCACCTTGATCTCACGATCGTCGACGAGCGTGGATGTGCTGGGATTTGACCCTGTGCTGAGCGACGGCTGTATCGGGGGAAGAGGCTCTTGAGAAGGTCGACCCCGATCAAACGATGTGCTCTTCTTGTTGTGCAACATAGGTTCTGGCTTCATGGGGACCATATCCGGTGGTGGCGGAGCGTCGGCCCGCGTAGCCTCCATTCGTCGAGTATACTGGGCACTGAGCTGGGCGAGTTCCTCGTTCCTGGCGTTGAGCACCGTGGTCTCCTCCAAGAATTGTTCTCTCGCAGACTTGAGCTCAGCGATCTCCCTGATAAGCGTTTCGCGTTGTTGGGTAAGTGGGATGAGTTCGTGCTGGTACTGTTTCTTGATGTTGTCCAGCCGCATCGTTAATGAACGACTGAGTTGGGCGGCTGAAACATCGCCTGAAGATACATTTCCAGGAGCACTGTATACCAGTGAGTGTGCTGTGTGACGTGGATACAATGCGATGCGTACCTCCTTGAGGAGCACAGCTCCTCGACCTCTGCTAACGTAACATCTCGTTCAGCTTTCAGCTTGGAGAGGTCTTTCTCGAGTCGATCAAGATTTTTACTCAGCTCCTCTGACAACTGTCGCCGTGCCTCCCGTCGGCTGTTCTCGCCCGTCAAGGCAGTAATCTTGGCGGCCTGGCCAGAGAGCAAAACTCGAAGACGAATGACCTCCGACTCTGCATTGCGACGCGCGACGAGCTCACGGTCGTACTCCTTCTGCGCTACGCTGAGCCCGTTTATATACTGTTCGCTCGCACGCTGTCACAGATGAAGAAACGTCAAAAACGGCATAGCGATTTATGGACAGAATTTACCCTTGTCCCTTCATACTTGTCCTTGAGTTCCAGGTATTCCTTGTGCCTTTGCTCCAACGATAGGAAGATAGTTTCGATAAATGTCTTTTCAAAGCGGAGCTGCTGCGAGCCTCGCGCATTCGCGTCAGAGAGGGCTTCTTGTAGACGACAAACAACAAGGTCATGCGTCTCGTCTGTGACAGGCGGTGGCACCGGGTCACAGACAGGAGAAGTGATAGTAATTCGAGTGGTCGAAGGTGGACTCGACGAGGGGATAATGTTCACGGAGTCATTGGAATTTAGTCGTTCTGGTATGCCCTGGTTGGGAGGTGTGTGCAGGTTTGGCACCATATCGGCGACCTCCGCGTCATCAATGGACAAGGAGTGCTCAACAGAATTAGAACTTGTCGGACCACCAGGAGGAGCTGTAGCGACGTCGGTCGACGACTTGCCGGTATTATCTTGCGGGATCAGGGTGTTTATAGATGTTGGAGACTTGAGCGGTGTCTCCTCCTGGTGTGCAATCTCATCCAGCGACTTGAGCGATGGTATGCCGCCCACCGATTTAAGGAAATCAGAGAAATCAGCACCAGACATGGAAAAGCGTATCGGTGGCAGGGCCGGAGCAATGAATGTCGCGATGGAAGTGCGTTCGACCGGCGAAGACTCATCGGAGCCATCCAGTTGAGAGACGGCTGAAGCGTCAGCCTCAATATTAAGTTTGAGAGGTTCTGGACGCGGCTTCGGGGGGGGTTGAGGAGGCGAATCCAATGGAGTGTTGATAAGATCGTCCGACGCCCTTTCATTAGAACTCTCTGCCTCGGTATCGGTACCACTCTCCACCCCATGAGGTACGTCCACCCGGTGCGAGGGGGAAGTAGGTCTCATTACTACCATTCGATCGCCGTTCCAACCCACAGGAGATGACCATTCCGACTTGGAGCCATCCAGGCGAGAGGGGATCGATGGGGGCATTGAAGAACCTAGATGACCATCCGCACCTTGGCCGTTCGCGCTATCTGTACCGTTACGGCGACGCAGGCTGTGTGAGCGTTGCGGCGGACGCTCTAGGATAACAACTGGGCGAGACGTGGATCGCAACGGCGTTGCCGGTCGAGGTGCTGAGATAGACTGGGGGTCATGCGATGCAGAGCGTGTCCGCACCGGCTCCAGACTCGTGTATCCATTTTCTGGTATTGCTGGGGAGGAGGACGGCGAATGGTATATCGTGGACCCAGACGCGTTGTCGTGCAACAAGCTTGTATTTGAGCTTCGACGAACGATAGAATCGTCAAAGTGAGCGTTCAAAGGGGATACTGCAAGTGGCGAATCAGGATGGACGGGTAGCGTCTGTGAGCGGACCATCTCAGGGGGGGTAGAGTTGGGAAGAGTATCCTGGAGGTGAAGAGTCAGACCGGGGTTTATTGACCGTCGTTTATCAGCTCGAGAGGTTTGCCCAGGGGCACTGAGACCACCGATGGGTAGGTTATCGACGGCATTTTTCCTCTCCTGATTCACGCTATTCTTGGCCAAGAGGACGTTGAGGGGCCGCACACCATCGTCGTAACTTTTGCGCCGCTGCATCGAGCTTGTACTGTCCATGGGATAGGTTGGACTGAGATGGATGGTATTGCCAGTCAAGTGAGCTGGTGCAGATTGCAACTGCCCTGGAGATGGAGGGTCCTGGTGATGATGACCATTCGGTAGACGAGGATTACCATTAATGGAAATGGGTGGTTCCGGTTGGCTAAGATTGGTATCGGGAGGAGCGACTGTCATGACGAAAGACTGGGATTGTTCCGATGGTCGGAATGACATGGAGTGTGGTTGCAAGTCACACTGTTTTTCGGTTGGCGTGACGACAGTCGACTGATTCACGCTGGCGAGAGGAAGTGGATTAATTGGAGAGGCGGATCTGCGTTTCCGAGCTGGGGAAGACGATGCCTCGTGGACTGAGATCTGGAGGCTCTGGGAGGAAGGAGTGTCACGGAGAACATGACCGGATGGTTTGGAACGGAGAGAGGAAGGAGGAGAGAACCTCTGGGAACGGTGGGAAAGTTAGTAGTGGGTCAACGCAGGTGGACGAGAAAGGACGGGAAGAGGAACTGACGATGTTCTCCGTGAGGGGGTCTCTCGGGTCACGGTCGCGTGAAGAAGAGGTGGAGGCGACCGCAGCCTTTTCCTTTTCCCTCTTGCGCTGAGCGTGACGACGAATTTTGGCCATGCGTTCGTTGTGACAGTTCATGCAGTATATGCCATGGCTTGTTTTGGCGAATACGAGCTCATCGATTCGGTTGTGGCAGACCTTGCACTTGAAGCAGTGGGCGTGATACGAGTCGTCGCCGGTCATGATCGCCTCGTCGAGGATAGGCTGTTGGCAGATGTTGCAGTTGTAGCTGCAGTCTGCGCAGATTGGGGAGCCATCCGAAAGCAAGAGGAGGTTTGTGTCTGCGGTGACCTTGTTGTTACACTTTGCGCACTTGAAGCAGTCGACATGGAAGAAGGACTGGCTGCAAGGGCCCATGTGAGCTAACGCCGATGAAGAGCGTGGAGAGCACAGACCCAAACGCGACGACGAGGCCGCCGCCTTCGTTCACGGCGGACTTTTTGCAGCCGGGACAGGACCTGTTCTCGATGTCTATCAGCGGGGCGGGTGCTGGGTCCGCCATGAGGAAGCGGGCGTGGTAAACCAACTAATTTTTTCAATGTTTTCTTTCCGGACCGGTCATCGCACCCGGTCGGGGCCGGAGCACAGCCATATATGGTCCGTGCGCAGAGCTGCAGGGTATAAACCCACCCACATTTCGGGTATTTAGCAAGTTTATTAACCTGTATATATGCGGTGTGGAATAAAATATGAGTTATCTCCATTATCCACTGCAATATTTGTGTGATGCTGTGTCTCGTCTCTCTTGCTCTCTTCCCCCCACCATGCCCCTCCCGGACAGCGGCCCCCTCTCCCTCCAGGTCAACGCCAATGCCGTCCAGTCGAAGCCAAAGCGTGCCATGATCGTGCGCATGTCCGCAGAGACCCTCGACGCCCTCGACGCCTTCCCAAACCATCCTCCGATGTCGTTCAACTTTGGCGATAACCCAGTGAGCCTCACATGTCTCTCCCAGCCCATCCCCGCCAATGCAGCCCCAGGGCATATACATCGGCGACACCTTCTTTCCAATGCGCCCACAGAAGGAGAGCTCCCCCCATGAACTCTACCTTCGCGCCGCCTCCGCCGCCAAGCCCATGGCACCTCTCAAGCTCTACGCCAACGTCGTTGGCAAGTTCATGGTTGAGCGCCAGCTCGGCGAAAAGGTCACAGACAAGGTCCGCCAGCAGACAATGGTCGCAAAGCAGCAGCACATGGAACGCCAAGCCATCCTGCTCGACCAGCCTCCCATCCCGGTCCAGAAGAATGCAAAGCGCAAGATGCCTGGCTCCGGTACCGTACTCAAGAGGATCTCCGCTTCTGAACAACAACCTCGTGTCGCGTCGTCCTCGTCGCGCAAGGTCTCGCCGTTACCCCAAAGTACCCCATCATCCAAGGCAAATGCCGACGTACGACGCCGTCTCGTTCATTGCCTCGCCATATCTCCCCGTCTTGCAGAGGAGGCTGTCCGGATGGTCGGTGGCGCCACCATAGGCACCTCAGCGCGCGAGGACCTGCTTGTCCTTCTCGACGACGTAAGTCCTGCCTTTTACTGCATGTCTCATACCTATCCCATCTACTCCAAGGTGGCCGAGCAGCATGCTCCAAAAAAAGGGGACAAGTCCCCCCGCCCATGGGTGCTCAAGCCTCAAACGTGGACAGAAGTACGGCCCTATGAATGGCCCAAACTCACCGAACCAGAACGAGTAGCCATGGCACGTCAGGCACGCCTAGTTTTCAAGGCACTCAGGATACCCGAGTCCAATCCTGCCTGGGATAATGTGCGCTATCGCCAGACCGCACCGACTATCCCTGGGTCAACGTCCGTCCCAACTCCACCGCCCATCGCCGCCAGTAGTAGCAGCAGATCTTCTACCAGCGCTCAGGCAGAAACGAAACGCGCAGCAGTCACGACCAAAGAAGCCAGGCTGAAGTCCAAGCACGACACGTTACGGGCAAAGGGTGAGATTCAGATCAAGGATGAGAGCAGCAAAGCCACGATCGCGCGCGTGAATGCTATCAGACGCGCGGAGGCAGATCGACCGTCGGCCTCCTCGGACACTAGCAGTAGCACAAAGACTGTCGCATCACGACGGCTTCCAGGCTCGGGATATCAAGCAAAGAAGTCGCCTCAACCTACCTCGGTATCAGAAAGACCCGGGACGCCAGTCGATGCACGTGCAGTTCCGAAACCATCTCTTCCTGCTTCCTTACCTCCCAAGCCCTCGCCTGTGGTCCCTCCGGCAAGCGGAACTCATGCTAGAAAGACGATATCAGCCGTGCCAACGAAAATCATGAAAAAAGAGGATGAGTCTGATCGCGAGAGGGATAGGGAGCACGAACGTCAAAGTGAACGTGAACGTGAGAAGCGGGTAAGGGAAAAAGAAAAACAACGAGAATGGGAAAGGGAGCAGGAGCGGGCAGAGATGGAGAAGCGCGAAAAGGCGAGACAAAAGGAACGCGAGGCCGTGGAACGGGACAAGCGTCAGAGGGAAAAAGAACGAGAGCGAGAAGAGGCGGAACAAGAGAAACGCCGTAGGGAAAAGGAACGGATCTCGAAAGAAAGAGCGGTCAGTGATGCTATTTCTGCGACGAAACGGAAAACAGCAGCCCAAGACGTAGGAGACACTCTCGACGATGCGCCTTCCAAGCCATCCCCCCCGAAACGCCGAAAACTTGACGGCAGTAATTTGATGGCCTCTTCGAAAACACAAGATGCGGGGTCATCTGGGTCTAATAGGCTGATCCACGATCCTTTACCCGTTCCTCGCCTTAAAATGAAGAAGGACCCCTCTCCATCACTGGTATCCACCCCGAATCAAGAACGACGTGCAACAGGTGGGTCGGTGCACAAGCACGAGCGGTCCAAGCCACGACGACGATCTCCTATCTACACCTCTTCTGAGGACGAAGGGGAAATCCCCCAACCTCGGAAACGCAACCCATCCCCACCCTCCGTCTCGGATCGTTCGGTCTCGTCGGACCAGCCCTCCATCGAGAGGTCACCGCGCCATCACCGTACGACACGCACGGCATTTCCACCCGCGACAGACCACGCTGCCCTTCGTGCACTGTATCAATCGCAGTATTCAAGCTACCTTGGGGCTTTCAGCAAGGTCGTTGCACAAAAGCGCAAGATTGAAGCAATATTGAACGGGGACTCGGAGGCCGAGATGGACATCATGGACCTAGATGATTTGATGAAGCTGAGCATGGAACACAAATCACTCAAAACGGAACTGGAGAACATTCACGAGATTTATACCAAGGGGACGACAGCTGCTGTTGCTGCTACCGGCAACGGAGGTTCTACGTTGGACTGATGTTTTAGAAACCATCATACCACGCTTTGACGCTTCTGTTTTTCTTTTGTATCGATCACCTGTGACTGTTTTTGTCTCATTCATTGCTTTCACTCTCATCACATCATAGCATACGCACAAACCAGTGTATCAATTATGTAGATGGAAACACGTACTTTATGAACCAATGGCCAAGCTTTCGAGTTTGACTGCAGGTTTGGCTGGGGTGATGGTCGTGTAGTTGCAGCCAACTAGACCATGTGCATTCTAGCCCTGCTACATGGTGACCCTGCCCCATGTGGTTTCAGCTGCAAGTGTCGTCTCTGTGATGAATGTCCTGAACTGTGACTTGTCAGGTTCTTTTTTTGCACTTCAAAAAGTGAGAGTTCAATTTGAGCTTGTCACTCTGGAGTCTGGATAATGAAAGTACAGACCATCTCCCGGATGTGATCTGCCGTGGCGCCACAACAGCCCTGCCAATCACTTCGACGGTGCGAGTCCTGGGTATCGGCATGGCTCTTGTCTTCTGCTACGACGCCATCGTCACGGCGCTGGCCGTCTTTTTGCGTGCATCGGTTGTTCCCTTCTCTTTTTCGTGTTCACCTACCACCTCCTCTCTCAGCGACCCGTCCATCTCACACTTACAGTGCGTCGCTTCTCCCATGAGACACCATCGCGATTAAACTTCACGGACCCACCATTTGACTCTGTCGAGATGGGCGCCAGCATAAAAGGTGCTTCGACCTGTAAAACCTGTTTGATGTTTTTCTTTGCTTTCCTTCGCACCTTCCCAACGGTACCTTCCTATCTGTGCTGAGTAGCATGCTCACCACAAATCTCTGCGTCACTGAGCACCCACACCTCAAACCTCCTCCCCTCGTCTCAGACCGTTATTTCGAGTAGTCGACGGTCTGTACAACCACCGACAAGGGCACCACGTCATCACCATACGACACGATGGTACTTGTATGTGGACTTTTTTTTTTTGAAACACGCCTTTAGGTGAGGCATATATTTTTCGAGTCTTACTGGCTTTGCCACCCTGATGGCCACGTCTCAGGGAACATCACTCGTGACATGTCGAGCGTGCCTACCGGGTATGTGTCGAACACGTCAGCATTAAAAGACACGACTGACGATCGATATCCGTCGTAGCTTGGGGTGATTTCTATTGCAGCCAACATTTTTGGCATCACTCGTGCAAGTTGACCATGACCATTTGAGACCAAGTCCAAATCTCATCCGAAACTAGCAGGAGTTCAAGATCTGTACCAACCCGAGTGATGGACGGAACCGAAGACTTAAGAAACGAGCCGAAGGATCTCAAGTTTCATCTTGGAGATGTGCTACGCTGATGTGCCACCCAAAATAAAATCAGTTCAAGGGAGGACAGTCCGTAAGCGCACCAAATTCTTTTGTATCTCGGTTCACGAATTCGTTTCAGCTGGCCCTTAGAGCCGATATAAGCATTACCGTTGTCGTTCACCAGTTCCACATCTCCCCCTCTTTGAAAAAAAGACACGCATGCCCTCCCTCATCCCCGTCGCTGTCTACATTTTTCAAATCCTTTCAGGTATCACAGCTAGTATCTACTCGTATTTCTTCCGTAGGTCAGGCTTTCCCCCTCAAGTGCCAAGCCTATTGGCAGGATATGACAACGGGCTATCGTACGCACTAAACCCTTGTGGGTTTCTCTCCAAATGCCAGTGGGTATCAAATGTGTTACACTTCATCGAACAACGCAAACGCAAACTAGACAGAAATATGGTCCTATATACCGGGTCTCGCTCGGTCCCTGGCGACTCATAGTCATCTCTTCAGGCGATGCCATTTCTTCCGTCCTCTCAGTCTGCCCACAGCTGCTCGGCGTGGATACCCTGCACCGCAAGATGTTTCGGGTCGTCGCTGGGGATGAAACCAACTACTCCAACCTCCATCAGCTCATGATATTCAAGATATATCCGCTTATCAACAAGACTTTGTCGCTTGAGTCTCTTGGCCAGACCTCACAGTCGTTTGGTCTTGTGTTGTTATCTCAGATCAAGGACTTTATTTTGAATCATACCGGTCCAGGGTCAATATCGCTGACAGAACTCGCCAACAAACCCCTTTTCACTGCAACAAACCTCGTTCTTTTCGGGAGTGCCTTCTCAACAGATACCTATAGAGACTTCCAAACTCTCAATAAAAGTATCCCGTACCGATTTTGCGGGACTCTGCGATGGCATTGGCCATCCTACGCAGCACGCATGCGACTACTCAAGTCCATCGGGGACTATTTGCGTCAAGAAGAGGCCATTAACCATATCAGCCCATTTTCCCTTGGGTTCTCAAACATTTTCAAGGATAACAAGATTCAACCCTTGGATGGGGCAAAGTTGACACTCACCTTTATGTGGGTGGTTCACAGCAACATGCTGAACAACGCGTTCTTTTTGCTTTCATTTTTGCTGGGTAATCCTGACGGCTTTGCGCGAGTCCGCGCGGAGATCGATTCGGCCGTAGAGAAATTTGGTGGCTTAGAGGAGCTGCTACAAGCTTGTCCTAGCGAGCTAGACGATCCATCTTTCAGGCTGCTGACGTCTGCAATCATGGAGACCATGAGATTTACGAGCTTGCATGCGATACGCCGAGCCACTTGCGACTTCGAATTGAAGCTAAATGACGGAGTCGGAACAATAATACCGATGAAAAAGGGAGAATTTGTGTTTGGAAATGTCCAGGCTGCCCATATGGATACGACTGTCTTTGCGAATCCAGCGACTTTTCTGGTCGATCGGTTTGCACAGCATTCATACCGAAAGAAACGTTTGCAGACGCAAGGGTATCCCTTCTTTTCGCTAAGTGGTGGTAACCATATCGTAAGTACTGCAACTCTTCAATCATTTCGCCAATGTTGATGATCTTTCAGTGCAGAGGAAGATGGCTCGTCATTTATGAGCTGAAGGTGCTCTTGATAATATTGTTCCGTATGTTCGACTTTAGTCCGGTGGAGGAGAGCTCGGTGGGTTGGCATCTGCCTCGAGTGCATAAACGGAGCATCGGCGTTATACACACAGATGATGATGTTCTTGTGCAGTTGTCTCCACGCGAAGTGAAGGACGAGCTTTGAATTAGAGAAATAGATTCCGTGAAGTATTGAGTATGCTTCCTCCACTATACATTCACCTCTAAACGAAGGGTTATCTACTATCGCTAGCTCTGGCCCACCGTCATCGGGCTTAGACCAAAGTCCGGCCTTCGATTCAAAGTGACCAGAACTCACTAAACCAGAACGAGTAGTCATGGCACGTCGCGCGTTAATCGCGGCCATACTCGAATATGATCTCACAGACAATCCACTAGTGTTCAGGTAGGACGAAACGCTCAGCGATCGCCACTCAAGCTGAAAATGCAGGCAGGACGTACCGTATGTGAGAGGCTCAGATCAAGGACGGAGACAACAAAGCCACAGTCGCGCGTGCGAATGCCATCGTCGACGTTGTTAACCACGAAAACACGATAATGGCTTGCTGGTCATCTCAACCCACTATGGCCTTGAAGAAACGATGGACGCCAGTGTGCATCGCCTCGAAGCCATATCTTTCAACCCTAAGCCTTTGTTTGCAGTCACGGTATTGATTTTCGACATGACCGCGTGATTTGGTAAATATGTGTTTGTACCGACTCTTCAAGCTCTCGTTTTGATCCGCCCTCATCGACATAACTGTCGGTACACGGCCTGTGATACTCTTTGGCAGGATGATCTTTGGATCGTTCATGCTCACGTACCTTCTTTCAAGCTTGATTTCATCTTTCTGGAGCGTCCAGATCGATCGCCGTTCGCCTCCTGGCCCTTGAGGCGATCGTCCTGGTGTGTCTACTTTTCACCTCCGATCTCTGGAGTGTTCCAGCTTATTCAAGAGATTGCCTGGTACGATCACCTCGTTGACCGGTAGGCTACTTGCTGCG